>JACXGI010016415.1:0-10084 GCA_016801175.1 Esox masquinongy
CGAGTCTAACCCCTCCCTCTCTCCTCACCTCCTAAACCCGAGTCTAACCCCTCCCTCTCTCCTCACCTCCTAAACCCGAGTCTAACCCCTCCCTCTCTCCTCACCTCCTAAACCCGAGTCCAACCCCTCCCTCTCTCCTCACCTGCATGACCGGGGCGAAGGACTTCCTCTCGCCCGCCATCTCCAGGGCACGGTACGCTGCCACCAGGTACAGCAGCTTCACCTCCTCCCTGCTGCTGGAGCTGAACTTGACAAACATCCACTTAAAGACGCGCTCGGCCTCGTAGCTCAGGGAGGTGCAGAGCACGCCCAGGCACACAGCTGCCTCCTGACGCAGCTCGGACAGCAGCTTACTGCTACAGGGGAGGAGACGGTGGGGAGAAGCGGGGGAGGAGACGGGGGGAGGAGAAGCGGGGGAGGGAGAGAGAAAGAGGGACAAAATTATAAAACGATTAGGTGTAAGAGGACAATAGCTCACCTGACACAGGACTGAACACAAACATCATGTTAGATGTGAAGTGCATCTTACATTCACAGTACTTTGTAAAGCACATCTGCAGATCAAATCTGAAAACACTCTGGATACATACAGTGACAATAAGAGGGAAAATGTGGATAGGTGCAACAGAAGACCAAATTAGAGGAGTAACTGGTGCTGTTCTAGCCCAAGCTGTGCTGTTGAGAATTAAGAGAAAGCAAACTTGTAATTGTCCAGACCAGGGCTATTCAAATCTTCCCCTACCTTATCTTTAATTACACCCACCTGGTGTACACAGGTACAATCCGTTTCCAAAAAAGTTAGGGTGCTACATAAAATGCAAATAAAAACAGAATGCATCGATGTGCAAAATCATTTAAACCCTTGATTCAATATAAAATAGTACAAAGACAACATATCAGATGTTGAGACAGACATTTTATTGTTTTCTAAAAAGTATGCCCACTTTGAATTTGATGCGAGCAACATACAGGGATAAATAATTTGCACATCACTGCATTGTGTTATGATTTGCATTGTCTGCAGCATCCCAGCATTTTTGGAAACGAGGTTGAATAAATAAGGTTGCAGTGAAAAAACAGAATGGAAAAGTCCAGAGTGGAGTTTAAGGGGTCTAGCCAGCGATTCCCAACCCTGGTCCTCCAGTACCCCAAACAGTACACATTATCAGGCTCTCATTGAGCTGAACTGGGTGTCCTTGTCCAGGGCTACAACAAAAATGTGTGCTGCTGGAGGAACTCAATGGCTGTGGTTGGGAACCACTGATTTAGACTATGTGGAGAGACCCAAGACTGTGGTGAGAGAAACAGCAGACTACGGAGAAATACATGTAGACCACCAGAGAGAGACTACAGGGGGAGACACACGAGAGACTACGGGGGGAGACACACGAGAGACTATGGAAAGGGACATGAGACTACGGAGAGAAAAATGAAACCAGAGAGTAAGGACAGAGACCTGAGACTATAGAGACACAATGACCAGAGTATGAAAACAGAGACCTGAGACTATAGAGACACAATGACCAGAGTATGAAAACAGAGACCTGAGACTATAGAGACACAATGACCAGAGTATGAAAAGAGAGACCTGAGACTTTAGAGAGACACATTATTACCAGAGAATGGATTTAGAGCTTCCTCTTACCTCTCATTCAAAATATCATTCAGGGTACTGAGGATGGTATCCAACTGTTTCACCAGGGCCTGATAGAGAGAAAAACTGTCAGAAAGAGAAAACCGTGCAAGAGATCTACTATCTACTGGAGCAGCGCCACACACCGTAGAGAGATGTGTCTGTCTTAGTCCATGTTCCCCACCTGTGTTTAACCAGGTCGGGACTTAAAAATAATCCCGCCAAGGATGGTAAACCAATAATAATATTTGTCTTGTGAGAAATAGTCAATTTTTTACCCTCAGTAAAAAGGCTGTAATTCCAGTTCAAAATTTACATTGAAAGTTACAATAGAGATTGGCAGTTAGGTTTGGGGGGAAAATTTCTTTTTGAATGATAATAACGCAGATTCACCTAAAGCCGGTGAGGGAGACCAACAGCCCGACAGAGAGACTCACCACTTTGCTGTCCGAGTGGGTGATGAACTCCCGGAGCTGTCTGACGGTGGCCAGCCGGCGGTCCCGGTCATCCTCACGGGACACGCGGCGCAGGAGGTTGGACAGCCGCGACTCCTCGGAGTGAGCCATGCTTCTGTCTGGAAGAGAAAGGGGGGGGGGGCCTGGGGTGAGCGTTACGTTGTCACATACATCTACCGCACATCAGGCCATACAGGAAAGCAGTTCACATACAGCACGGCTGTCATCTCTTCACACAGGTTGAAACAAGGCAAACAGGATGCAGTCGGTAAATACAGATGTCGGAGCTGACCCTATCTGCTGTGTGGGTGGGCGTGGCCAAGGGCGTGTGCACTCACCCTGTGATTTCCTCATGTCCTTAGAAGCTAAAGCACGATTCCCATGCTGCTGAAAAGGGGTCAAATCGGCGGTCGCATCGTTGATTCTCAACTCTTGCCCCAACGACTTCCAACCAAAAGTATCATCACAGAACCCTCCTGTTGTTCCATATCCACCTGAGGGGGGAAGAAAGCGTCAGATCACGTTCCGCCGGGAAGCCTGCGACGCCAGCGCCAGATGCCAGGATGTACAGCTAACATAAAGAAACCATCCCTGCCCATCCTGCCGCCTTTCTGAACAGCTACACCCAAGTGGAGCAACTGGATAGGACAAGTCGTCACTGCCGGGGCAGACATTGGTGAGTGACTGGCACGGTGCTTTCCTAGCGTCACCCAGCAGAAACCCAGGTCACTTTCTCTTTCACTTCCTCAACCGAAACTCAGCCAGTGGGAGGCCTTGAATCCAGGAGGCCCAGAGGACCAGGCAAGTCCTGGAGGCACCCTGGACTCTGGTTGACAAGCAGCATAAGCTTCTCTTTACACGGCACGGTGCACTAGTCCCTACCATTACACTGGTTAAACGTAGAGACCTGGATTATGAATATGACGCCATTTGGCGCACCCAGACGTGTCACAGCATCAACCTCTCCCTGACATCGTAAGCCTCGCCTGGTCTCAGGTCTGAGGAACACAACCTCTCCCTGACATCGTAAGCCTCGCCTGGTCTCAGGTCTGAGGAACACAACCTCTCCCTGACATCGTAAGCCTCGCCTGGTCTCAGGTCTGAGGAACACAACCTCTCCCTGACATCGTAAGCCTCGCCTGGTCTCAGGTCTGAGGAACGCACAACATTGTTTTGAGAACATAACATAATTGTTTTGTGGCATTCTAGCATCAACAGTAAAAATAATCTTCAATTCCAACTACATGCGATAAAAATTTGATAAACTATACGTTGGACCAGATATATATTGGAGGAGGAATCGTTTCCCAAGTATTCCATCAAATAAAATAAGACATTATATAATAGTGTATTAACATAACCGGCTATGAGACTATTGTAATTTTCAAAACATTGGGGGGGGGGGTAGTTGTAAATCTGCAGCTTAAAAATGACTGTGTAATTATTCAATTATGATTGGGTTTGAGACCCATTAAACAGTTCACTGAAACGACCACTGTACCAACTACAAGATGCAGACAACAAAACACATACAGGCACGCACGCACAGAGACAGACAGACACGCACGCACAGAGACAGACAGACACGCACGCACAGAGACAGACAGACACACACAGACACACACACCACACAACTGCTGCATGAAGAAGATGCAGACAACAGCGCGCGCGCGCACGCACGCACGCACGCACGCACGCACACACACAGAGAGAGAGAGGAACCCACCCCCTTCGTCCAGTGTGTCTGCGGAGGCTGGGAAGGAATCATTGTGCAGGAGAGGTGGGGAGCAAGGCTGGTCTGAGGCTGCTAACGCTGCTGGGGGGTCGTACCCCGCCGCTGGGCCCAGGTCTCTGGGGGCGATGCAATTTACACCGTCCTGGCTAGAAGCTGACACACTATCGCCTCTGGAGGGGTGGGGGGCAGATCCCACAGACATGGGGAAGGACAGAGCGATACAGTGAGGCAGGACAAACACAAAGTCAAGTCTTCCTGAAATGTACCCAGGAAGGCACAATCAGAGCTATTTGCTGTAATCAAAAAGCTAAATGTCAATGTTGATAAAACACATGGACTAACTACCTACCTACTTCCTGCTGTTGGACACCTGACAAGAGCAAACTCGCTAGAATGTCTAGAACAGGATTTCAGTTGCATGCAAGGACAGATATGATGGTAACTCATAGCAATGTGAAAAAGTTTCCACGATGTGTTCAACGAACATTGCTGTTTGATCAAAGACTCAAAATGCAGGTCTCAACTAAAGTAATGTTTAACAACACCTTCAGTTAACTTTTTCATAATCACTTAATACCCGTTTCCTCGCCCAAGAACTGATCACCCCGCACTGTCTAATTTACGTTCCTGTGCAATTTCAATCAAGTATTGCAAGCGTTGACAGCTGATTCATTCTCTTTCGTTTGACACTCACATTGCTAACGTTGCCTGTAGCTAACTAGGGTGGTGCCGCGCAAAGTGAAGCAGCCAGCAGGTTCCCTGGCTAGCGAATTGCTAGTTACCTAGCGATTACTTTTAAACGATACTGTCTGCCTTCTACCTAGCTACTCATGTAACGTAATGTTAGCCACCCAATGTCCAGGTATTTGATCTACAGTATGTGCTACCGGCAAGATCAGGTAACTTAGCTAGCTACATAGATCAGGGAAGACGAACGTTTCCCACCAGTGGCCCATCATCGTTAGGTAGCTAAAGTAACTACCTACCTAGACACTACTTTATTTATTCAAATCAGTTCAACTTTTCGGTTATCAAAACAGTAAACAAAAGCATAACGTTACAGTAGTTTAGTTAGCGAATTCGTTCTGGGGACAAAGGTAAATAGAGATCCAGTACTGTAGCTGGTTAATGAACACTAATGTAGTCATACAAGGTTAGCTAAATTAGCTAGCTAGTTAGCTTGCCACGACGCGCCAGATGTGCGTTACACTAACAATTTAAGTTACCTCCAACGTTACATTTAACTACAAAATATACTGACTGGTAATACAGCTATTATAATGCCACTTCCATGGTTACTAAAAAAGCTGTCCAAGCAAAACGGCTTAGTTTGCTTAAGCAGAAAAGTTAGCTAGCTAGGTAGCTAACTTAGCTAGCTAGTCATGTTGAACTCAAGGAAAGCATACAGTAGATAGAACGGTTGTGTTTTAAATCCAAACACATTGCCAAGATTAATGGCGTGACGTTAGGTAGTTTAGGCAGCTACTACTATGCATAACTTTAATGTGGCTTGTTAGATTGCTTGCTAATGTCAGATATGCAGCTAACGTTAGCAAGTAATTTCTCTCACATGTGGGACCAAGATGCCTAGCTTAGCTAGTTAGCTAAATAAAGAACGCTAGGCCCTGCGAATCCCCGATCTATTCTAAACGGTCTCCCCCGTGGCGCGTTACCAACCTGGGCTGCCAATCATTCCAGTTTCGCTGCAGTTTGTGGGCGCTGCTAAGCCGAGACCCAAGTACTTTACGGCTCATTACCTTTGCGAGAACAGCATGACCCGCTCTCAACGGGATTAAATTCCGCGAACAAGCGTTTTTGCTCTCATGTGTTTATTTTATGTCCATGAATGAATTTGCTAATACCACTAGCTACCGCTATCAGTGTGCGTAATGTTTTGTGTCAGGTCGGACTTCTTTCTTTTCTCTGACTCCCAGTCCTTCTTCGATTTTTGCTGAAGAGCCACTTGCTCCTTGACTTTATAGCAGCGCCATCTGTCGGACTTTATTTGAAAGGACCTCGCGTGACAGCTGTAAATCCGATAGTTGGTTCAAATAACCCCAGCGATTTACCTAACTAACTTCACTGTCCCGCGAAAAATAATAATATCCGAGGTTTTCCTCTCAATATCGTCATCTGCTGCTTCTAGCAAATGTTACGCTAGTCCGTTGTTTTTTGCACATCCCTGGGAAAACGCGTTGCCAAGCGACAGCACGACGAGTGGGAGTGCAGAGAAAGTGCATGTATGCTGCAACACAAGGTTCTGCAAAACGCATGGATCGTTGTACCTAGCAGCAGAGGATGCAGTGTAAAAACAGAATTCAAAGCATGTTGGTATATTCAGCTAGCCCAAACAGTGAACCTATTGCTACATGAATTGTTCACGCGCAGGCGCGCGCGCACACACACACGCACACACTCACATTTAAAATCTTTCATTTGATTGCACAAATCAAATTTAAAATGCGGTGTTAGAATGGGGGTAGCCTACAAATACAAGCTTTTCCACAACGGAAGGCTGTGGACATAAAATGGAACAATACCGATAAAACATTTGAGGCTGCTCAACTCGGGAACCCTTCTTCCCTTCCATCCATAGCCCATGCACACCTGTCACTTTATATCACACACATCTGTTACTTATATCATGCACACCTGTCACTTTTACATTGCACTACGGTTGTATAGTTGTATAGTTATTATTATTGATGCGTGTTTTTGTATAGTGTTATTACTGATTGATTGTGTTATCTTCTTATTTTTTAAAATTATAATTACTGTTACTATTCAACTTTTAACTGCACTGTCGGGAGTAGGAAAACCAAGCATTACATTGCCGTAACTTGTTATTGCAAATGACAAATAAACCATTGAACTTGAACATTTAAAGGCCAGGCCTGAGACCATGGCTAGATCCACAAGCATCAGAACCCCAAGTTGGCACTGACAACCAGGGCTGTAGCCAGTCAGGGGAAAGGTGGGTACGATTGACAGTGCCCATGGCGTGGCAGGGCCCACTGATCGTAACAATAGCAAAGTTGTGTATAAGTGATTGAGCCCAGGCATATATCTTTTCAGGGGGCTGTGGAAAACCAAGGCTATTCAGGCATAATACAATGGGCTGATTAGGCAGTGTGTCACTAAAGATCAATTCCATCTACTGGTCACACGACTGACCCATTTCCAGTATTTATTTTTTATTGCATTTTTTTTTTTTAATTTCACCTTCATTAGATTGAGAACCAATTATAATTTACAATGGTGGCCTGGCAATACCTGTTAACACATGAATACGATCAAAACACTCTGTACAAGGAAATAGGCCACAAACTAGACCATATGAAGGGATACAACTATACAGATGGACAAAGGTGCTTAGCAGGCGCACTGATCAGATAGGAACTTAACTTTGTTTTGAAGGAGTGATGAAAGCCTCTCAAATGTTTGAGAGTAGTATGAGCAGAGTGGACACCTTTTGATAGCCTCCCCTCACAACATAACAGCATCAGACATCTTCAGAAGACCGAAGAATACATTGTCATCAACTTTAAACCAACATCCCTCGCATAAGAAAGCCAATGGATGTGATGCAGGTGAGACCACTTGTCTCACTTCGCTGGTTATCTGATTGACAAGTCGGTCGATAGTCTTAATGTGCAACTCCTTGTAAGACAGCAGCCATATACAATAGAAGGAAAAAAGTTAATTACATTTGATTAATGTAGAACGCAAAACAGGTCATGGCTTTGAAAGTACCAGTCTGAGGTCAGTCCAGAACAGTGAGTTTCCCTGCATTCTGAGGTCAGTCCAGAACAATGAGTTTCCCTGCCGTCTGAGACCAGTCTAGATCAGTGTTTCTTCTGCATTGCAAGGCCAGTCCAGAGTAGTTAGTTTCTCCTGCAGTCCGAGGCTGATTTTCTTATCAATGAAACATCTAATTTACAGTAGTTGTTCAATACAGTTTTAAGACATTGTTGTTAACAATCCAGTACATTTCATAGACTTTACTGAAGCCAAAGTAACAAAAAAAGCTATTTGGATGCAGTCAGTTACTGCACACAAACACTTCACAGAGTAGGCGTTCCCCACAGGAAAAAATGCAAGTACACGCTACAGCAATAAGGCCAACAGGATCATGCTTGCTTGTACTAGGCTCCGCCCACCTTCTTACTGTCCTGCCCAACAGCTTTGTTGGCCTCCCATGGGAAACAACAGCATATGGTCCATCTTGTTTTGGTTATACGAAGTATTTGGTGCAAGTGGACACTGGCAGAAGGAGGTTGAATTGAGGCTCAGAAAAAAACTGTTACCCCTATAGTATGACTTATATTCCTGTCCTTGTCGACCAGGTTGTACAGCTGACGTGGATTATGGCTATGGACTCTGGAAACATTTACTGACCCCCCTGGTCGTCTGAACATGCAAAAACATTGATGAGGTCCCAAAAGTTTATGTACACTTATAATCTTCTCCTGGCACACCCAGAAGATGACTGGCCAGCGCTCAGAGTCTGGCTCTTCTCTAGGTTTCTTCCTAGGTTCTGAACATACTAGGGAGTTTTTCCCTAGCACCTGTCCATCAATTATTGTTTTTACTTGCTCTTTTAGACTAGGTGTCTTACGAATCTTGCAACAACTGGTGATGTAAAAAGGGCTTTATAAAATACATTTGATTGATTGACATTAGAACATTTAATATGACCTCTGTGGTGACCCCTGCTCCCTGCAGCCTCTGACCTCTCTCAGCCTATTGCAATATGCCCCCCCCAACAGTTTCTTCTGTGATTTTTATTAGGGCACATTGTAGTTAAACCATTTGCAAAGGAAACAACAGCACCTCATTGGAAATGTTCAAGCAGACCTTCTTCTTTTCAGTCTGTTTTTTTTTTGTTGAGCAGGACTCTTAAGACATCCTATCACAATGTGTCACTAGATGGCAGCATAGAGAAAAGGTGATCTGAACTATGGGCATATTATTGCACACTACAAATTATGCATTCCAACCACATCCAGCTGGTAGCACCTTCACTGGGGAAGACAGGTTTATTTTCTTTATTTTCATTCACACAATTTTAAAACATGACAGTATTTCTGACGGCAGCATTCATAACAAATAGAAATGTATATACAGACAATTTCAGGCATTAACATATACACACATATACGCACAAACTATTGAGTCATCAACAACGTGGTAAGTGTTTAGTTTCCTTCCAGTAACCTGTGACTCGACCAATCTTTTTCGATTCCTCTGGTCCGGAGTGAATTGTAATGGCTAAAATGGAACAATGAAAGGGTGAAAACACATCACCCAAACTATTTCCATCTGTTTGATTTCAGCCCATTTACTGTTCCCTCACCAGCCGACTGTGATTGGAACCCACGACCTATGCGTTACAATGGAATAGAGGTCTTTGCTGCCGCAGGTTCCTGACTGAACTATGACTTCCTATCTTTCAATACATTTTTCCATTCAGTCCACTACTGCATTTAGTTAAGGCTTCGTTGGCACTGATGGCTGCAAATTGAGCCACTGTTGCCAGGCAATGAATAAGAAGTGTTGTCCCGGCAACTGGCATAGTGGACACACCCGTCGCTCCCACAAGGTGGCAGGGCTCTGGGGACCCACACATCTGCTAATGTCTATTTTATATACAGTACAACCCCGTTTTCTAAAATGTTGGGACGCTGTGTAAAATGCAAATCAAAACAGAATGCAATGATGTGCAAACCATTTATTCCTATATTTAACTGAACATATCAAATGTTGAAACTGAGAAATGTTATTGTTTTTGGAAAAGTACATGCCCATCTTGAATTTGATGCCAGCAACACGTTTCAAAAAAGTTGGGACAGGGGCATGTTTACCACTGTGTTGCATCACCTCTTCTTTTAACAATATTCTATAAGTGTTTGGGAACTGAGGAGACCAATTGCTGTAGTTTTGAATGTGAAACATTTTCCCATTCTTGCTTGATATAGGATTTCAGCTGCTCAACAGTTCGGAGTCTCTTTTGTCATATTTTTTGTTTCATAATGCGCAAAATGTTTTCAATGGGTGACAGGTCTGGACTACAGGCAGGCCAGTTTAGCACCCAAACTCTTTTACTACAGAGCCATGCTGTTGTAATACATGCAGAATGTGGTTTGGCGTTGCCTTGTGTAACGGAGTATTATTGGTGATTTCCCTTGTCACTCCATTTATTCTGTCTTCATCTACTGAACAAACATTCTCATTGGTTGGTTCTTGTAGCTTGCTGGTTAG
>JACXGI010016417.1:0-15928 GCA_016801175.1 Esox masquinongy
CCTTGAGGAACACCAAAACATACCTTTGATTTGTCAGAGGATATGCCATCCACACATACAAACTGATATCTTTCAGATAAATAAGATTTAAACCAGGCTAGAACATGTCCACGTAGCCCAATATTGGTTTCCAGTCTCTCTAAGAGAAGGGAGTGATCAATAGTGTCAAAGGCAGCACTAAGATCAAGAAGCAACAGGAAGGATGCGGAACCTTTGTCTGAGGCCATTAGAAGGTCAATTATTGTAGATCTAATAATTATTAATTAATTATTAATTATTAGATCTACAATATCTATTTCTCGTGGCAGGACTAAATCTAAGGTATGATTGTGGCAGTGTGTTGGACCTGAGACGTGTTGAATAAAACCCATTGAGTCAATTATGGCTTCAAAGGCTTTTTGAAGAGGGTCATTGGACTTTTCCATATGAATATTGAAATCGTCAAAAATTAGAATACTGTCTGCCATGACTACAAGGTCATGATGATGAGGAGACTGTGTCACTGGACTCCAGAAGGCCTGAGGTATCATTTCAATCTTATGGAAATGCATATTTAGCCCATAATAGATGAGAAGTCAGTGATGTAGCACTCAGAAATGTATGTATGTATGTAACAGGATCCAGACGCAGTACAGTCTGACAGCCAGCCTGGCAACATAGTAAGTATGGGCTAATGGAAATCTAAATTATGCACAATTTCTGCAGTGCCAATCAATGGGTGGTTTACAGAATTCACAATCTGTAAGATGTCTGTATACACGACATCTGAAAAAGCCAATAGAGCTGGTAGATGCATAGATTGCTGTAAGCAAAAGGACTCTCCAGGATCTGGACCTTGGTATAGAAATCAAGAAGAAAACACTGAGGAAACTGGATCTGGAGATACAGAAAGTAGAAAAAGAAGTGACTTCAATCCACACTGTAAGCATATCTGTAAAACAATGTATTAATCATGTTTTTCTTTCTCTCTCCCAAGCTCCAAACTGACAAGTGACAGCACGAAAATAAAAAGCTTAAGAAGCATTGTGGTGTTCCCTGTGCAATAACTTTGCATAGTACACTACACTATGCAAAGTTATTGGTTCAGTGAGGTGAGACGAAAATTGAGGTTATGAAACCAAAGTAAGCTACTATAATATCGAATAAAACATTAGGCCTAATTAAGGAGTAACACAAACTATCCTTTAATAGAGAAGGACAAGACAATGAAATCACTCATCTGAAATAATTAATGTATTGGTCTCTGACCAGCCTGCCAATAATGTCATCTGGGAATATAGCTGCATTGTCCCACTCAATCTCTGGTGCCACTGAGAGAAGGAAAAGACAATGAAATCACTCATCTGAAATAATTAATGTATTGGTCTCTGACCAGCCTGCCATTAATGTCATCTGGGAATATAGCTGCATTGTCCCACTCAATCTCTGGTGCCACTGCTGGACCCCTTTCCTTCCACAGACAGGCAATATTATGTAGGACCGTGCAGGCTACAGTAATGTCACAGGCCCTGTCTGGAGTGACCCTCAGGTGGTAGAGACACTGAAATCGTGACTTGAGAAGGCCAAATGCCATCTCAATTCGGGCCCTTGTTCTTGCATGGGCAAGATTGTATCCTTGCTGTGCTGCTGTCTGAGGGTCTGCAAGGGGAGTGAGAAGGTATGTCTCACAGGCATAACCCTTGTCTCCCAGCAGAACGCCAGAGAATTCACCTGAGAATACAAAATGTAATCATTACAACTACACATAAGTAAAACTTTTGACGCAATTGTGTTCATCAGTGAAATGTGTGTGGCCTACCATGTGATAGTCGCTGGGAAATGGTACTGGACCTAAAAACTCGGGAGTCATGGACGGACCCAGGCCACTTTGCCTCCACATTGGTAATGATGCAGGCAGCATCACAGATCATCTGAAACAATGCAATGTTTCCGATTCAGTATACATTTCATGCACAGAATACATTTGGGCTAGTTGACAGTAACTAAATAATTTTTACCTGAACATTGATACTGTGGAAGGATTTTCTGTTGACATAATCTCCCTCGTGGGCCCCTGAGGGGCATTTAATGCGGATCTGTGTGCAGTCCAGCGCACCAATGACATTAGGGAAAGCTAGTAGGATTTAAATCAAACTCGTCACAGCAACAGTGACAAGTAATGCATGTTAATAACAATAAAGCAGAACACATTCAGAAGACAACGGAACGACTGTTAAACACGTTTATTTCGGATCAGAGCGGCAGCTGATTTAACATATAAGACTCCAGGATTAATCTTAGCCTGGCTGTTAGCCTGCTCTGGAGCAGGCTAGCTGCAAAGAATAAATGTCCATGGGTACTTGGCTGGGTTTAATTCAACCTGCTTTTGTGCAACCAAGTCAAAGCTAAATTCATCCAGGATAACATGAATATCCCAGCTTAATCCCTTATCCTGGTTTTGTGCAAGAGGCCCCAGGTTTGCTTGAAATATCTGTTTGCATTCAGGCATAATGAGCCTTCAAAGTGACTTTCTGGTATAGCGCCCCCACATGTCTGATTAATGCCCAACATTGCACGCCTCCTCTACTCCTCCTTCTAACCATGGATACCAAGTTTGGTGACTTAAGGACAAACGGTTGCTGAGATACACCCTCACTTCCTGTTTGACGGCCTCTTAGCCATATTTGATTGGCTGTAACAGAGAAATGGTTTCACAGATGAAAAATCCATCTGATGACTTTTGTTAGGATTGGTCTGAAGATCATCTGTGACATTTTTCAGGAAGATTGCACAAAATTTGTGGCCTGTGAAAAATTTCTAAGCATTTTCAGAAAATTCTAAATGGCGGAAAATCCTATATGGCGGAAATGTAAACGATGTCCATGTATCATATGATACCAGATGTATATGTCTAGGGCAATCAGAGCCCGAGTTATGTGCATTTGAAAATTGCAACTTTGACCCGATGGTGGCGCCAGAAGCACGGGCCTATGGACACCAAAATTGCTGTGCGTTAGTTTGGGATAGCCCTCTATCAGTGTGCAAAGTTACAAAAAAAGTTAGCCAGCAGAAGTAGGTGAACTTGAAAAAACAGCGGAAGAAGAAGAATAAAGTGGTCCAAGCTATAAGAACGCCAGACGAGGACAGGCCTAATAGGCCTGATAGGTTGTATAGGTCTGTTTGTGTTCAGGATTAATGAGCAGTTAATCAGATTTTCTGGAAATGCACCTGCGATTGGCCAACTGGCGCCACACACTGCACATGTCCTTACCTTGTCATACCAATGATGCATACCAAATTTGGTGAGAATCGGACAAATGGTTGTGGAGATATGCTTTCACTTCCTGTGAAATTGTAGGACTCAGGACATGGTTGACTTATTACATCTGCTGTGTTTGAATTGTCTAGTATTGTTAACAGTCATTGATGGGCAGTATCCACAGATGCTATTTTTGAATTTTCTTGGAAATGGGAAGAAGTAGGACTACTTCTCAAAGGTAGGTTTTTCAGAAAATTCAAAATAGTGGAAAATGTAGTCAGGTGGAAATGAAAACGTCCTTTTGCAAAGTTGTACAGCACCTGTTTCCACATCATATTCTACCAGTTTCATGTCTGTACCACAATTGGGGCAAAAGTTATGAGCATTTGAAAATCTCATCTTTGGCCGGTAGGTGGCGTTATAAGCATTTGGCCTATGGGTGGGGCGAAGCAGTCCAGAGTCACCGTTGCAACTTTATCTGATTTATTGGAACTTTTATGTCAATTGACCAGTTTGGTTGTGTGCTATTCACGTCTTTCATGAGCGGACTTGAGAAATACACTGACTGGCCCAAAAAAATATTTTGTTGGACCGCCTTTAGCTTTGATTAGGGCATGAATTCACAGTGCCATTTTTTCAACTACATTATACAACGTCACATCATTTATTTCTGTCCAGAGTTGTATACATTTTTGGCTGAGATCTTGTATTGACAACTGGAGAGGCAAACCACGCTGTAAAGTCTTCTCCAGCACATTCCAAAGACTTTCAATGGGGTGTCAGGGGAATTTCTTGAACTGATGTATACTTAGTCCTATACATGTATAAATTAGTTACTAGTTAAAAGTACTGAGTCTCGATGTTTAGATAAGAAAAGGAATATAGGAGAGGGGGATCTGGTATTTGCTAATGGTCATCATTGAATGGTGTTAGAGGATCATTGGGTTATCCATTAATCTGTTTATCTGTTTTAACCATCAGTTTATCTGTTCTTTGTCCAGATGCTGTGTGTCCCTTCAGAGTTGAATAGGTTACCCACAGGGGCCTTGGTTTAATGTGGGGGAGGACAGCCTGCCCCTTGTTTAAAACCTAGGTATTGACAGAACAAAGGGAATGTGTATTATTGACATAGGACACCGGTGCAGCATCTTACCACACCCCTTTTTCCTCTTTAAGTACTGATGATTGTCCTGTATTAATTTAGAGATTCCTCACAGGGTTATTCTGTAAGCTTTTGACGTGTCTTTCTATTTGCAAATAAACTGTTAATTGTGCCAAGAGAATTTTGTCTCTGTACTTACTCCTAAAAGAGTTCCTAGCGATGGAATTACCATCACATTTTGGGGGTTCGTCCTTTGGTTACTTAACCTGGTATCTCAAAATCATATCCTAGCGGGTCAACCATGCACGGCCGGAGACAAGTTCTCTGGAGCCTAAATCCTCCCCCAATCATGGACTAGCTACGAGAGGAGTGAAAGGGTGCCCGGCTGAAGTGAGTTTCGGGATTGATCAGTACAGGTACCTGGAATCAAATTTTTAACACAATACAGTTAAACTTTGGTTAAAACTGTTAACAGTATGGTGGTTGGACCACTGTATACAACACCCGTGCAAGGAAAAGATTGCGAAAGGGCTGACGAGCTTATTAACGCATGCTGGGCACGTTAATCGAGATTCCAGGGTGACAGGTGGTGGCTAGACGACCCCATGGTGTTCGCTCTGGGTCCAGCATTTTTGCCACACTTAGGTTTGCTGGGTTTAATGATGGGTTAGTGCGGTGGTAAATTTTTGACGGCTCCTCGTACTTGCAATGGACCGGCAAAAATAACATAACTGTGGTGTCTGGACATGTGAACACTTGTGGCTCTGGGAGTTATTAGGTTTTCCCGTTGATGGTGTTTTCATTCGGTGACGGATGCATGGCCTACCAGGCAGATTGGAGGAATATGGACGAGGTAACGTACAGGAGTTGCAAAAGGTATAATAGAAAGTTGTTTGGAAGGCGTAGGCTACAGTATGTGGAAAGTGGTGACTGATGGAAGCTTTAGGGAAGTTTGTGTGGGGTTTATTGATCTATGTGTTGTAGTTCTTTTCACTCAGGTTGGATGGATTGTCCCTCTGACCGCTCCCGCCCTCCCGCAGTGTACCGCTGGCCTGGGACTTTTGCATCGTCCCACCTCGCCTGGCAACACTGCATCGATGGAGAACATTTCCCTACAATTGACGGTGCCAACCCCACTGGGGACCGAGACAGCCCCCGACTCGTTTTGCTCTATGGTACGGAGTTTGACGTTTTGAACGTGGTGATACAGTAGGCCGTCTGGAGTGCATTTTGCTTCACTTTGGACGTGTTGGGTGAGTCTACGCGGGTCAAGAAAAGAATAGAAAGGGGAGAGAATACACCAGATACGTAACTTCTGTTGGCCCAGCCGGTGTTTACAGCAGCTAAGACCAAAGACAACTACAGACACGGGGTTGAGGAAGAGACTATGCTAAGGCGACAAATGCTGTGGTTCGAGTGTACATTGGGTTTGGGAAGATACTCGTGGAAATCAAGACAACGGCTGTTTTAGATGTGGTGTTCCCGCTAGAGACACTTCCGGCTAATACGATCACCGTGAACAACCCAACAGGAACACGGTGGAATGCTAACCGCCTAAGGGAGGGGTTCTGACGGTCAGAGGATTACAAGAGCAATCCTGTATTCTGACATATTTAGAGGATGTGGGACTTATAGCTTTTCATAGGATTTAGTAAACTAGGTGGTTGGTTTCAGTATGTCAGGTTTGATGGATTTGTGGTAGTATATAGATGGTTTTGATAAAGTACGGTTTGTAATAGTTATTTTTTTTAGGGTATTTCTGTTTTGACAACTGTAGTTAGGAAAAGGCCATTGTTGTTCCGTGTCCTGACAACACTCCCATGCAGTCATCCTATTGCGGGGCGATTCGTGCAGGATTTTAAGCAGTTAGACTGTGAGATGGAGTAGAGATTGCTCCTGTATATAATGGGTTTTGGATGTTGAATTGTTAATATCATGTTGTGGTCGACCTAGTATATGCATTTTCCCTTTTGGTATTCCCTGTGCACAAGGGTTCCGATTGGCTGCATTTTGTATTCTTTGGTGACATGTGTTTGGTCTTGTTCACCGAGATTGTTGTTACCCTGGAAGTTTTTATATTGCCAGGGTTTGTTTTGATTTGTTTGGTGTCCACTTGAGCCGAATGGCATTCACTGCGTCATTGATGTGTTTCTGTGGTGAGGCCCACTCTGTCGGCCTTTGCCAAAGAGCCGACTCCACAGGAATGTCATTTGCCATCCCCTGTTGTGCTGTAAGCTGGCACACATGGAGATATTCGTCTGATAAATTAGGATTCTATACAATAATAATGTCCAAAATCTAATCCGAGTGATAAATTAGAAATTTGTACAATTATATTTCCTAATTTGGTAAAATGTAGTCTCATGGTTTTCTTACAAACGGTTAAAATATTGTGTTTTCTCTCTCCTTGTATGAAGTAGTAGAATGCAGACTCCACATGGTAGTGGTCTCTGCCATTAGGAATACACGCTGTGTCACATGTGGTCTGAATTTGCATCCAATATAGTCTTAGCCAGGAAAAGCGGGTAAAATAGCCAAATAGCCACGTTAATTCCCCATGATAAAATTATATGTCCTATTTTACATGTTAAATTGAGTTTGGTTACATAAAAGTTTTTCAATGTTTGTGTTTAACAATGTTAACTGAGTTGATACTTGTGTTTTAACCAGGGGTGGGTAGAGTACTGAAAATCTGTACTCAAGTAAAAGTAAAGTTACTCGTCCCAAAATGTACTGAAGTAAAAGTTGAAGTACCACCTGAAAAAAATACTCAAGTAAGAGTAAAAAAGTACTTGGTCAAAAAAGTACTCGAGTACTAGTTACATATTTTGCTCAATACATTAACGCCATAGTAACAACAAGGAAAAATTATTTAAGAAAGTACAAATGCAAACTGCATTTTTAATGTTTGACTAGGCATTTGTTTTCCAGAGTCAGCCTACAGTAATGCAGAATAGAATAACAAAATAAATTGCAAAAATAAATTATGCTGTAGCTCTATTATTAATCTGTGTGGAAAATAAGATTCTTGCAAATTAAGACCATCATACATTTTACTGGTAAAAAAAAATGTTATCTTGTGTAGTAATGCTCAATACATCTTGTCAATCAAATTAGTAATCAGGTCTTGGGTGGAATGACTGACTGCATTGCAACTAAGCCCCTGGTTAGCAGCAATTGCTTTCAACTAAAATCTAGCTAGCTAGACATGGGTATGTTGAAAAGGAAAGTTTTGAGTGAGGAACAAAAGCGTTAAATTTGCAGTGGTCTCTTAATTTTAACCCTTCGGTTCCTCACTCAAAACCTTCCTTTTCAACTTTTTTGGAAATGAAAGAAAAAGTTGCAGTGATCTCTTAATTTTTTCCGGAGCTGTATATTAACTTGATAGCTAACGTTATTTCGCTAGCTAGCAAACAGTCTACATTACACTAGGTTCACCTCACTCACAGCTAGCACCCTATGACACCAGCCATGAAAAGACTGAAGTTAGACAAATGGGCGTTTTTTTATGCACAGACAAAGTGAGTGGTACAGCTAGCTAGCTATGATAAATTAGAAGATATAGCTAACTAACTACTGTAGTTGATCTCTTGAAAAGTTGGCTAACGTTGTAGTTCCCTACATAAGTAGCTGCATTTGACATTTCAACCTAATGTGGTTCTTATAGATCAAACATTGCCATCAGGTTCTGCAGGCATCAATATAGATCAAGTTGTTCATGTCATATGTCCTGCATTTTAGCAGGATCAGATGGTGACCATTAGAAGGTCCTTGTCATAGCAGGATCAGACAGCCAGGGAGAAAAGGTCAAATGTGGAGCTGAGGTAAAGTGTTGTCTTTAAAAGTGGATAACTTAAATAAAATTCATGTGTAGTCCATGTCTTGAATGTTCATATATATTAGCAGAACCAGAAGGATGTTGAGTCAACCAGTGTAGTCATGCAACAGAGTAGTGGAGCTTGGGAGGTGAGGCTGTGAAATTTAAGTACAGTACAGGCAAAATGTACATGTAGATCACATATCAGCCACACACATTGAAATACAGAAGTCTGTAGTAGCTCTTCACTAAGAGCACACAGAAAATATGTTAACTAAGTAATATTAAATGAAATGGCTGAAGGCTGTATTTTGTGTGTTTGTTGTAGCAGAATCAATGAGATGCTGTCCATCACTGCACATACAGCATTTGGCCAAAAGTATGTGGACACCCGACCATCACACGTATATGAGCTTGTTGGCCATCCCATTCCAAAACCATGGGCATTTGCAAAAACATATTTGTCCCCACTGGCATAGCTATTCGGGGTGCAGTTGCACCAGGTCCCACAATGGGTGGGGGGCCCGTGCTTGACCTCTATAAAAGTGTTTTTTGTAATTTTATTTTTTATTGTGTGTTTCTATGTGGTTATCACAGTCAGACCTCAGGATCGGCTTTCCATGCATATATTCCGCTTCACTATTTTTCATCCGGGGGGGGGGGGGTCCATGTAAGGACAGCTTGCACCCCGGCCCTGCGTCACCACGCTACGCTAGTGTTTGTCCCCCTCACATTTGAACTCAAACCTACGCCCCTGCTTAGTCTTAAACATGTATAAATGAGTTACTAGTTAGAAGTGCTGAGTCTTTATGTTTAGATTTAAAAAAAGGAATGTAGGAGAGGGGATCTGGTATTTGTTAATGGTCATCATTGAATGGTATCAGAAGATCATTGGGTTATCCATTAATCTGTCTATCTGTTTAAACCATCAGTTTATCTGTTCTTTGTCCAGATGCTGTGTGTCCCTTCAGGGTTGAATAGGTTACCCACAAGGGCCTTGGTTTAATGTGAGGGAGGACAGCCTGCCCCTTGGTTAAAACCTAGGTATTGATAGAACAAAGGGAATGTGTATTATTGACATAGGACACCGGTGCAGCATCTTACCACACCCCTTTTTCCTCTTTAAGTACTGATGATTGTCCTGTATTAATTTAGAGATTCCTCACAGGGTTATCCTGTAAGCTTTTGATGTGTCTCTCTATTTGCTTACTCCTAAAAGAGTTCCTAGCGATGGAATTACCATCACAGGGGCTAAGGTCAGGACTCTGTGGTGGCCAATTCATGTGTTAAAATTATTCCTCAAAAAATAAACTGATGGGATAAACTGGTTGTTCCGTACATTCAGGTACTCAGCTGATTTAATTTTATTGCCACATAAAGTTGCTGAGTATAGACCTAACCAAATTAAGCAAACCCAGATCACAATACTGCCTTCAGAGGCTTGTAGAGTGGGCATATGCATGATGGGTTTATTTCTTCATGCGCTTCCCTTCTTCCCTTCTTACCCTGACATGCCCATTGCTCTGGAATAAGGTAAATCTGGACTCTTTAGACCGCATGACCTTTCTCCATCTCCATCAGAGTCCAATCTTGACAGTTCAAAGTTGACGGTTTACCACTATTCTTCCAGGTTTAAATAATGCAATTGACAGTTCTTAACCCAATTCCAGCAATTTCAGCAATCTCCTTAGTTGTTTTCTTTGCTTGATGCAGGCCAATAATTTCAACCATCTGAAACACAGCAACATCTTTTCCACAACCACGGGATACGTATTCTGACAGTGTTGTTTAAGAAATGAGAAGCTACTCACTGCATATGTTAGAGTAAAAATAATTGTAACCAGCTGAAACATGTTAATCATTGCTGTAATTATTCAATCATAGGCTCTTAAGTATCTCCTTATTTAAATCCAAATGGTGATGTTTTTTTGGTCAGGCAGTGTAGACTGTCGGAAGTTTGGGGAAACTTCAAAGTGAGATGATGTAGCAATATGAGGCACCAAGAAGTCAAAACTTCTGGACCCGTTTCGTCCAGTTTCTGTTTCGTTCTTGTCTGGCTTGAAATAAACAAGGTGCCTGCATAACTTGAAGAGGATGCAATGACATCAGTAGTGGAGCTATATGCATCTGACATTATTACTTCCCAGGTTAATGAGCTGATGACACCGCTGCACATTAACACTAGAACTGCCAAATCCCTACGCCAATTGGCGCTTGAGTTTGTAATTAAAATAAAACTGCCCTTTTGAAAGGTACACCCTCCTCCTTCCATGACTTTTCCTAAATAGGCGTATATTACATTGTTCCTTGTCGGAATTCTAAACTGACAAACAGAAAACTATTTAGAGACTATTTACCTGTTTTCCGACTCAATCCGCCAACAGCCCACGCAACTTAGCATTGGTACTCAAATGGTACCCAGGCGCTAATCACCCCTCACTGAATGCATGACGTCAGTGGACGAATGCACAATAATCCCAGATGATTGATCAGACCTTGGTTGAATTTGAATGAACTTACAAATGAAATACAAGATTTCCATGACCATTCAAAAACTTAATTAGGCTATTATTGAAACATAATACAAAGATATAGGCTACTTATCACAAGTTACTGTTTTTCAATAGGAGATTCAGCTTATTGTGTAGGCTAATTCATCAAATCGAAAAATCGCACCTGTCAGTGGGTGGGATATATTAGGCAGCAAGTGAACATTCTGTCCTCAAAGTTGATGTGACAGAAGCAGGAAAAATGGGCATGTGTAAGGATCTGAACAACATTGACAAGGGCCAAATTTTGATGGCTAGACAACTGGGTGAGAGCATCTCCAAAACTGCAGCCCTTGTGGGGTGTTCCCAATATGCAGTGGTCTGTACCTACTGTACCAAAGTGATCAAAGGAAGGAAAAGTGGTGAACCGGCGACAGGGTCATGGGCGGCCAAGGCTCACTGCATTTCCCATATTATTTCAAGGTTGTAATTACACCAAACAGACCACCAAAGCAGAACACTGGTAGCGCAGTTTGTATTTACTTGTCGTTATAAAATCAGTAAGAGACCAAACTTTTTTCAAACTCGTACACATCCCTCTAGTAAGTCCACAGAACAATATTTTTATCATTATTATAATAAAAACGACGTAATGCAGTGCAAAATTTCATAAATAGCAAACTACTTACTTGTTATCCAGATTGGTCACGTAGCACAAAAACCCATATCCCTATGCCATTCCCAAAAACACACACCTTTCCCATAACTGTCAACACTATTCACCTGTTTCCACACGTTTCAATATTCAAAATTCTTTCTGCAAAACCATACACAAAAGTGGACACATAAATAATTCATTGCATTACATATTCATTCAGCAAACACATGTTCTTAATATAATTAATTCAAGTCATAAGAACTTAAACTCAAAGAGAACACCTTTCTCCAGGTGCAAACACTAAGCCTCAAAAATGCTAACTCACTAATCAGAATTGCAGGATCAATAAATAGGGCCCAGTGGCATGTCCATGTGCTTTGGAATAATGGATCCTAACAATGCTGACGTTGCAAGGCAACAGAGAGGAAGAGAACTAAGATGAGGCGGTGGTGAGTGTATGGCCGCAACCCCTATGCACAGCAAAACCTAAAGGAGGCAATGGTGGATGCCTGTGGTGATGTGTTTGTGGAGTCCATCCAGGGATTTCTAAGGCACACAAGGGCATTTTCCCCACGTTGCCTGGAAAGAGTAAACAATGTGTGGCGTTGATGAGATTTTATTGCCTGACCTAGACCTGAGATGATGAGAACACTGATGCTGAGTAATCTGACCCAGGCATGAGACGAGATGATGAGAACACTGATGCTGAGAAACCTGTACATTTGCTGAATTTGGAAAAAAAGCTTTTGGAAATTTTGTCAGTGTCACAGTTCAAAGGTCAGGTTTTTGACCAAAACAGCATATGCAGTAGTATTCTCTTATCCACTTACGTAATTTATTACAGTACTGTTTTGAATTACTTTTGCTAGGGTATTCTTGAAAGCGTTATCTGGATAGTCATGGCTGTGATTTTACAAAGTTCCAAATTATTTCTATGAAAACCTATTATAAACATTTTGGTATCAGTATTCTGAAATAATCCTTCCCGTGTGTAACAAACAGTCATGTAGTCTCTGTTTTTGACAGCTTATTTATGTTGTCTTAGGGCAAAGTTTGAATTGGGACCCAGAAGTTAGATGTTTCTACCGTTGGGTGTACGTTTTTAGAATTGTGTGTGAAGATGTGACAGACATGATGGTGACTGGTTGAAGTTGTAGCAGCCAACCGCCAACGTTTTAAAGTTTAAGAGCTATTCCGACCATGGTTGATCATGGGAGTGTCGTTGATTTTGTTATGGTGTTTTCCAATATGTAGCAGTTCTAAGCAGCCTGTGCACGCAGAAATGAATCATCAGCTTCTTGCTTGGCATTTGACAAGTCTGGCATGAAACAGACAAACCTACAACCTACCTAGATGGGGTGCAATGACATCAGAAACGCTTTCTATTTTTTCTATTCTATTCTGCTTGAAGTGATATATGAGATAATATTGTAATTATTTTTAGAAACAGTAAAATAAAATATATAGATTATACAGATAACAGAGATTATACAGTTGGTCTATGTCTGTAGACATTTATGGACCACATACAGTGGTCTGTCTCCAACACGTGCACATGTTGTGTAATTAGAATATGATACACATTTTGAAATATATTTGGTGACTGTAGGTCAAAGGTGTTCAAACATATGGTAATTTCAAAATCTCAAGTTTAGTGACGCACTGTACCCCCAAAAAATAAGTTTGTGGTAACTTTGCGGTTGGTAGACATTGATGTGGTTAAGCACAAATATTTTCTGAGAAAATATGGACCATGTGTACCTATGGCACAGGCTCCCACCTGGATTTCTCCACTGGGGCGACTCGGTTTGTTATTATCTATATTGATAGTATATCAATTGATGTCATTTGCGGATGAAAGAAAAATAAACAATGTTGTGCCATGAAATGAAATTGATTTGGTTTATCTTCAGTCTCGCCTAGCAATTTCTCAGTTCTTATGACTATTCCAAGTATTGAATTAGTAGATACTAGTGAGCCTATTACTGGCTAATAAGCTGTTAAAACGGCCAGTGGCAAAAGCCATACAGTTCATAGATGCTATGGTGGAGGTGAACTTTATAAGAAGCGTTAGCCAGTTTAACACAATCTTTAATGGTGTCTAGCAAAATATTCAATGATGATCAACAATGATGTTAACCCTTCTGGGTCTGAGGTCATTTCGGCCGGATTTCACTACTTGGACATTTTGGATCCTACATTCATTTCTGTAACAGGTATCATGAAGTATTGTATATCCTGGTAATCACAACCCCCTCAGCTACAATAAAAACACATAAAAACAGACTTCTGGGACACTATTTAGAAAACTCATGTGTTGGAAAGGCAAAAAAATGTTTTTCAGAGAACATTTCTGTGATACACTATGATAAAATTTTATTGAAACCATTATGAAATTTTGTTTCAATGCTATTTTCTGATATTTCCATGCCTTTATTGTCATATTACATTGCTTTAGGCTGAAACGAATGAATAAAAGTAAGAATACAATGTAAAAAATATAGGTTCCTCAACCTAGAGATGAAACAGAATTTTATGAAATAAAGATAATGCAATTTGGGAATACTTGAGTGTAATGACACCAAACGGCCATCTAGATGGCAGCAGAGGATCGGTAGCACAGTTTGTATTTAATTGTCCTAAACAAATGAGTATGAAACCCAATTTTTTTCCAAAAACCAAAAGACATCCCCATAGTATGTTAACAGAAGAACATTTTTATATCATTTTTATAATACAAACAATATAATACAGCACCTATAGATCATAAATAGCAATGTACTTCTAATATGGATGGGTCGCCTGTCTGGGCTGGATGGTCATTGACGTTGCCTGGTAGAAAGTGTTCCTGGACAGAATAACCTTCCTCGGTCTCTTGATTACGTTCAAATATGTTCTAAAACAAAGAGCTATCTTGCGTAAACGGAACGAAAACTACGTTGGTAATCGCCATTACTGCCCACTGACCAGTGGTGTTCTACATGTCCATGGGAACGACCCCAATGCCTTCCCATCATTCCTGCGTCGTAGAGGTCATGTTATCACATAGTAGAAGCGCCGTTTGTGATTGGACATCAAGGAGTTTTACCTACGAACAAAGAAAGAGTAGGATACTCCAGCGCGCAACGATGACCAAATCTACTTTTCCTGTCACGCAGGCTGTGATAGCAATAGGAACACAAACTGTGTACCAATCTCTTCGTTAGAATGCCTAGATCTAAGCTAAAGTCAGCAGTTTGATTCTAGTGATTACTTTTCTGGATATTTATAGAAATGTAGCCTATGCTATGCGCTTCGTTTGGCGAGCATTTTGTGGAGTCTACTTTTGGCTGTTATCCCCATAGGAACACAAACTACGTACGGACCGCTTTGTTGGATTTGTCTGGATATTAGGTAAGTACGATTCTAGTTATTACAGTTCAGTTCTGAATATTTATAGACGTACACTATGCGATCAGTCGGCGTGGCCACTTGGTTCAACTCTACTATTTCTCTCACGCAGGCTGTTATCCCCATAGGAACACAAACTATGTAACAATCACTTTGTTATAATACCTAGATATTAGCAAAAGTCAGCCGTAGGATTTTAGTAATAACTTTTTATGGAAATGTACACATACGCGCTCAGTCAGCGGTGGTCAGTTTTGGTGAGATTTTACATTCGCCTCATGCAGGCCATGATCCCCATAGGAACTCATTATATGTTCGGAATGCTTCACGAATATGCCTAGATAGTATCTAAAAAAACCCCATACAATTCAATTTTTTTAATATTATGCTAATGTACACAGAGGACTCCATCCGCGGATCCACAGACTCAGACCTAAGAGGGTAAATGTAAGTCTGTTTGACTGTAGATTATAGGTGACACAATGAAGTAAACAACTTCTATGCTTTCTGTATCACTTTTTCATGCACACACACGCACACACACTCTTATTGAATCATTAAAAAAAACATATAGTTGCAGTGTCCTACCACTGTGTTTTCCATTGCCAGTGTTGTTGTTGATGGCCTTAGAGAGTTACTGTTGAGTCAAAAGTCCATACACATACAGACACAAATGTCCCCTGCCAAACTATTTTCCTGTGTTTACCCAATTGACCAACTTCTATGCTGTCTATCTCAACATACATTACACCAGCAGCACTTTCTTAGCCAACCACTCCATTGCCTCCAGTGCAAGACTCTACACCTGAATTTGGCCTATGCAAATTGCCTTAACACAAAAAAACTAGACTTCGTGACGTGGAGCATGGCTTTCGAGAATTACTCACTACGGTATAAATAATCCATATACAGCTCCGGAAAAAATTAAGAGACCACTGCACCTTTTTCTTTCCTTTCTTTCCTGATTAAAGTTTTAAATGATATACGGCTGAATACTGATTCTGATAAAATAACTGTTCTGGTTCTATTAGATCGCAGTGCAGCATTTGACACTGTAGATCATAGAACACTTATAGATAGGCTAGAAAATTGGGTAGGACTCTCCGGGACAGTCCTTGATTGGTTCAGATCTTATCTAGATGGCCGGAGTTACTTTGTCACCATTGGTAATCATGAATCTGATAGGGTGACTATGACATGCGGAGTTCCACAGGGATCAGTTCTCGGACCGCTT
>JACXGI010016418.1:0-15927 GCA_016801175.1 Esox masquinongy
TACAGAACAACAACATTAACTACCACAGCTATGCCGATGATACTCAAATATATATGGCTCTCGAACCGTATGACAACAGCTCAATAGACTCTCTGTGTCACTGTATAGAGCACATAAATACCTGGATGAACCAAAATTGTCTACAATTAAACCAAGATAAAACTGAGATTATTGTGTTTGGCAACAAAAATAAAAGAACGAGTATTAGTAAAGAGCTGGATTCTCGGCCCTTAAAACCAGGGATCAAGTGCGTAATCTTGGTGTTCTGATAGACTCAGACCTCACATTTAACAGTCATTACAAAGTGGTCACCAACACAGCATTCTATCATCTTAAAAATATAGCCAGAATCAAGTGCTTGGTGTCCCAAAAAGACCAAGAGAATCCATGCTTTTATCTCTAGTAAGGTTGACTACTGTAATAGCCTCTTAACTGGACTTCCCAAAAAGACTGTAAAACAGCTGGAGCTCATTCAGAATGCAGCTGCTAGAATGTTAACCAGGACCAAGAGAACAGAGCACATCACTCTGGTTCTTAAATCTTTGCACTGGTTTCCAGTCAGTTACAGATTAGATTTTAAAGTGGTGCTTTTAGTGTTTAAATCACTGAATGGTTTATGCCCCAAATACATTTCTGATATGTTTGAAGAATATATACTGAGCAGGGCACTTAGATCCATGAACTCAGTTCAGCTAGTAGAGCCCAGAGTCCAAACTAAACATGGTCAAGTGGCGTTCAGCAGTTATGCTGCACACAATTGGCATAAACTACCAGAAGATCTTAGACGTGCCCCAAAGGTATCAATTCCACTCTGTTTAGCCTTACAGCTTTTGTAGCTTATCACGTTTCTTATTCTATGTTTTGTTATTATCCTGTTATTTTGATGTTTTACAGTGGATATAAAAAGTCTTCACACCCCTGTGAAAATGCCAGGTTCTTGTGATGTAAAAGAATGAGACAAAGATAAATCATGTCAGAACTTTTTCCACCTTTAATGTGACCTATAACATGAACAATAAAATTGAAAAACAAACTGAAATCTTTGAGGGGGAAAAATAAAAAATAAAAAACTCACAATAACCTGGTTGCATGAGTGTGCACACCCTCTTATAACTGGGCATGTGGCTGTGTTCAGAATTAACCAATCACATTCAAACTCATGTTAAATAGAAGTCATTACGCACCTGCCATCATTTAAAGTGACTCTGATTAATCACAAATAAAGTTCAGTTGTTCTAGTAGGATTTTCCTGACATTTTCTTAGTTGCATCTCAGAGAAAAAGCCATGGTCCGCAGAGAGTTTCCAAAGCATCAGAGGGATCTCATTGTTGAAAGATATCAGTCAGGAGAAGGGTACAAAAGAATTTCCAAAGCATTAGATATACCATGGAACACAGTGAAGAAAGTCATCATCAAGTGGAGAAAATATGACAAACTGAGACATTACCAAGAACCGGACGTCCCTCCAAAATTGAGGAAAAGACGAGAAGAAAACCGGTCAGGGAGGCTTCCAAGAGGCCTACAGCAACATTAAAGGAACTGCAGGAATTTCTGGCAAGTACTGGCTGTGTGCTACATGTGACAACAATTTCCCGTATTCTTCATATGAATGGGCTATGGGGTAGGGTGGCAAGACGGAAGCCTTATCTTACAAAGAAAAACATCCAAGCCCGGCTGAAGTTTGCAAAAGCAAACATTAAGCCCCCAAAAGCATGTGGGAAAATGTGTTATGGTCTGATGAAACCAAGGTTGAACTTTTTGTCCATAATTGCAAAAGGTATGTTTGGCGCAAAAACAACACTGCACATCACCCAAAGAACACCATACCCACAGTGAAGCATGGTGGTGGCAGCATCATGGTTTGGGGTTGTTTTTCTTCAGCTGGAACCGGGGCCTTAATCAGGGTGGAGGGAATTATAAAAAGTTCCAAATAACAGGCAATTTTGGCACAAAACCTTCAGGCGTCCGTTAGAAAGCTGAAGATGAAGAGGAAGTTCACCTTTTAACACGACAATGACCCAAAGCACACATCCAAATCCACAAAAGCATGGCTTCACCAGAAAAAGATTAACGTTTTGGAATGGCCCAGTCAGAGCCCAGACCTGAATCCAATTGAACATCTGTGGGGTGATCTGAAGAGGGCTGTGCACAGGAGATGTCCTCGCAATCTGAGAGATTTGGAGTGCTTTTGCAAAGAAGAGTGGGCAAATATTGCCACGTCAAGATGTGCCATGCTAATAGACTCCTACCCAAAAAGACTGAGTGCTGTAATAAAATCAAAAGGTGCTTCAACAAAGTATTAGTTTAAGGGTGTGCACACTTATGCAACCAGGATATTGTGAGTTCCCCCCCAAAATATTTCAGTTTGTTTTTCAATTGAATTGTTCACGTTATACGTCACATTAAAGGTGGAAAAAGTTCTGACATGCTTTATCTTTGTCTCATTCTTTTACATTCCAAGGACCTGGCATTTTAACAGGGGTGTGTAGACTTTTTATATCCACTGGATCCGTTTTTAAGCTATTTATTATTATTTTTTTTTATTTGTAAAGCACACTGATTATTATGATGTATTTTATATTTCTCTCTTTCTTTGATTTACTTCATTATTATATTTCTATTTTGCTATCTTTTACCAATCATTTTCTGTAATGCAAGTTCTGGTGGTATCAGAGGAATAATCTCTGTGTAAAGGTATCAATCTGCAGATGACGGATTATGCAAGTTCTTGTGCTTCTGTTTAAACATCAATGTAGGGTATTATCTCACAGAAGGACTGACAAGTTTATCCAAGCGCTGGAGCGCGAGGATTGAGATACCGGGGTGGTTTAGTAAACAGTTATGGGAACTGTAATTCATTGAGGATGAATATAAAATGCATGTACAGACATGGCATAAATGTCCCCCTGGAGTAAGACATCGATGCAAAAATTATATCACAAAGGGACTGACGGGTTCATCCTAGCGCTGGAATGCGAGGATTGAGATACCAGGGTGTTGAAGTTCATGTACAGTCCCCCTGGAGTCAGCTGATTTAGAGAATTGTAACAATCTGACTGTTTTAATTCTATTGCATTTTTATATTTTTCTTTTCATTATAAAGCACATTGAATTGTTTCTTTGT
This sequence comes from Esox masquinongy, assembly GCA_016801175.1. Taxonomy (NCBI): domain Eukaryota; kingdom Metazoa; phylum Chordata; class Actinopteri; order Esociformes; family Esocidae; genus Esox; species Esox masquinongy. The sequence goes on from JACXGI010016418.1 coordinate 3,125, forward strand.
ATGAATTGTGCTATATAAATAAACTTGCTTGCTAAAACTTGAAAAAATAGGGTTAGGGTTATTTCTATGCAATTTTTGATACCAAAGAAGTCATAGCTACCTAAGTACCTGTAGCCCACCTACAAAAACAAACACACTTCGAATGTGCACTCCTTCCATTGTGCTGACAGCCTATAACCCTAACCCATCATTACAACTTTATTGATATGTTTACATATGGACATCAAACTAACACTGAGGGCGCTAAAATTTAAACTGAGGTTGACTAAGCCCAACTTTGCTGCTCGGCCAGGATAGCTAGCTAACAAAAATGTAAAACGTTTGATAACTTATTTTTCAAATCTGCTAGCTGGCTAACTGCCTAGTAATGTTAGCTTGCATATAGCTAAGTTAGCCAGCACTGTACATTTGTTACGTTATGTTTTTAGCTGGCTATATATTAACGTGTATGAATATCAAGAATATCTTAAAAAGGGCAATACTGCTAGCTACAAGTAAGCTAGGTAATCATGTTGGGGAAATATACCACAAGCTAATTTGCTTACCTTCAATTACTTATTACCAGCCAGGAGCAAGACGGGTGAACAGAAATAAAATTATTGACTAGACGAGTCATTTATGGTCAATACAAACTGACGTAGGCTACAGGTCTATACAAACTCAGAGCTTGTGACTGGTCAATAAACCCGTCCTTTTGAAATGAAATTGAGTTAACCCTAAAATACCTGGAAAAAGTTTACTTTTTTTAGGACTGATCAATAAAACAGCTTTGAAAATAACCCAACTGTGTTTCTTCCAACAAATGCTAGTCAGAGTTTCCTGGTTCTATAAAGGGGTGAACGTTTGTATTTTTGCCCTAGCACTCACAAACCTGATTAAAATTGTACCCCAGTACTTACACACTTAACTAACATAAAAAACTGATAATCAGAAAAAAAAACAGTCAATCCTTGGGGTCACCAGGATTGGGAAACACTGTGCTAGGCCTAGTGCATTCCAACTAAACAGAAAGTTAGTAAAGCCATATCGGGTTCCTCGATTTGTCCTCTAAATGGAACCTTGTTTAAATTACTCTTTGCAGAAGGTTCAATATAGGCTTCTTCCTAAATATCCCTGTATATGATTCTAACTAGAAAAATATAAAGTTTTGCATACCCTTGGAGAATTGGTAATATGTACTATTTGTAAAGAAAACATGAGTGAGCAGGCAAAACATGTCTTTTATATATTATGAGATTCATATTCAACTGTAGGTTGTAGCAGAATGGCACAATCATAAAACAAAACAATACAACAAAGAAAAAAATGAACTGACCCCTGTTCAAAAGTTTGCTTACCCTTAGTTCTTAATACTGTGTATTGCCCCCTTTAGCATCAATGAGAGCGTGCAGTCTTTTGTAATAGTTGTCTATGAGGCCCCGAATTTTTGCAGGCGGTACAGTTGCCCATTTGACTTGGCAAAATGCCTCCAGGTCTTGCAAAGTCTTTGGTCGTCTTGCATGAACCCCACGTTTGAGATCTCCCCAGAGTGGCTCAATGATGTAAGGTCAGGAGACTGTGATGGCCACTCCAGAACCTTCACTTTTTTCTGCTGTAACCACTGGAGGGTCAACTTGGCCTTGTGTTTAGGGTCATTGTCGTGCTGGAAAGTCCAAGAGTGTCCCATGCGCAGCTTTTGTGCAGAAGAATGCAAATTGTCTGCCAGTATTTTCTGATAACATGTTGCATTCATCTTGCCATCAATTTTCACAAGATTCCCTGTGCCTTTAGAGCTCACACACCCCCAAAACATCAGTGAGCCACCACCATACTTCACAGTGGGGATGGTATTCTGTTCACTATAGGCCTTGTTGACCCCTCTCCAAACATAGCGCTTCTGTTTGTGACCATAAAGCTCTACTTTGGTCTCATCACTCAAAATTACAGTGTGCCAGAAGCTGTGAGGCGTATCAAGCTGTTGTTGGGCATATTGTAACTGTTTTTTTTTTGTGGCATTGGCGCAGTAAATTCTTCTTTCTGGCAACGCAACCATGCAGCTCATTTTTGTTCAAGTATCGTCGTATTGTGCTCCTTGAAACAATCACACCGTCTTTTTCCAGAGCAGCCTGTATTTCTCCATGGCTTCATATGATCACTATCCTTAAATAAAGAAATTTTTTTGCATGATCAGACATATTTTCAAAATCAATGCCATAATTTCACAATTTCTGCCAGTGTATGCAAACTTATGAGCACAACTGTAAATGGTTATACCAAGAACCATTTTATAATCTAAAGGTCTGTCAATCTCCATTCATTTCTTTTAGATCAGGAGCATGGCCATTGCACTGTACCCACTTGAAGCAAATATTTTGGAATCACCCAGTTTTCCTTACCAAGTAGGCCAAGGTCCCTGTTTCACATAAGAAGGAATCCTTCAGTATATAAAAGGTATCTAATTATTTTTGATTAGGAATTATATTAATGATATTATATACTATAATTATATTATTATACTATTAAAAGTATATTCATTTTTATTTAAAAAACTACATCAACTTTCATATCCGGAAATCCAGAACCGTGAAAGTTGTTCACTGTTTTGCTGATTGATCCCGGTTATTGATGGGTTTCGGGACCAAAGCGTTTTGCAAACGAAGCAAAACGAAGATATTGAAGCTGTCTGAATTTTGCTCTGTTCATAAGATCGAGTCAATAAAGCCATTACAACTTCTCTGCTTAAATGCTGTTCTGAAAAAAAGAGATTTTTGGCATACCTTCCTTCAGGCTATAGTAAAAGTCTAATTTATCAAGCGTGGCTGACAGTCTGCGATTCATTGAAACTGAAAACAGACAGGTCAATGATACTAGTGATTCCTCTGTTTTCAATAATCGAGGATCAGGTTTGTGTTCTGAACGCAAAAGGAATCGCAGCAGCAGGTCAAAAGGACCTGAGAGAAAATTTGTTAGGCAAAAATCTTTTGGTACATCTAGGGGTTGAGACTGCCACTTTTTTTTGTTCAGTTTAGAGTTAGCCTTTTCCGCTCACAATAGCGCTAATTCTTTCTAACTCATCCACACTTCTTTCATATTTTTGCAGAAGATTGCGACAGGAGCCGCATACCGCTTTAGAAAACCCATCATTCACCAGTCCTATTATATCTTCTAACGCGAGTGTGTAGTCCGGTCGAAATAATGACGATTTACCTAGGAAAAGGTTATGTTTGTTTCTCAAAGACTGATATGGTTCACCACAAACGTGACATACATCCACAGATTTCGATGGGGTTTTATTTAGAGGTATTGCTGCCATCTTCACTTATCTAGCTGCTGGTGCACAGGCATTATTCTCGTGAGCACCTGTATAAGCCCCTCACAAGCAATGCATTTAATTGGGTGTGTTTAACGTTACTGACAAAAACGTTTTTCCCACCCATTTGCAACAAAAATCCTATAGGTATTCCCCAGGCCTAGAAACATTCTAGGCCTCGTTTAAGAGGCTACCTAAAATGTAACCTGGTTGTTATATGCTCATCATAAGGCAGTTATCTTTTCATTTCAACTAGTCCCAGGCCTTTCACTAACGTGTGTTATTCCCCCTGTGAACAATGGGTCTTCTTTCTCCTCCTATACCATGTCCATGCTGCCATTCAGTGGCATGCCTCCAAGAATCAACAATTTAGGAGAGGCATTGTTAAATGGATAAATCCCTGCTCCCTCTCTTCTTCTCCTGTTCTTCTCCACACAACTCCTGTAATGAGACAACCAGGGGACAAAGCACAATACTGCTGGTTGTCTGATCTAATGAGATGACCAGGGGACAAAGCACTATACCACTGGTTGCCGGACTGACAAAATGTTTATTCTTCAGTCACAATGCTAATGTTTAGTGGCATGATTCCCAGACCATTTCAGCAGGAGGACAATTAAGGAGAGGGCTTGGTAATTGGAAATTATGCTGGGCAAACCCCTGATTCCTATTCCTCTCTTTTTCTCTCCCTCTTTTCCACATTCTTCTACCCCTTCCCCTCTTGTTCTTTGCAGCAGAGCTGCCCTGATGACACAACAAGTGCAATAGGCATGATGCCTGTCACCTGTCTACGAGCACAGCTTATTTTACATTGCAAACATAGCTGTTCTTTTCCCATTACAAACATGTACTGTAGCTGTTATTTTTCACATTCATTTTCACATAGCATGCAATGCAGTTGTTTTTGTGGAATAACCATAGCAGTTTGTTTATTCTGCAGTCATATTTGGTATGTTGGGTATTTTAAGTCCATTATCCAAAATACATTAGTGCTATTTTAGTAGTTACTCATCCTCAGGTCCAAATAGCTGAAGGAATTAGAGGAGATGGCTTTACTCTCTCCACCTGGAGGTACAAATACCTGGAGTTGTGACAGTGAGGTGACGGACAGCCCCGTCATCTCCGGCTTTTCCCGGTTTTCTTTTCATCCACGAACACATCCCGGACTTGTCATGTGTCTTGTCTTTGATTATCACTCACACCAGGTCCCAATCCGGTCATTAGTATGTGTTTAAATGTTGCTCTTCTGCTCCCCTCATTTGTTGGTTTATTGTTCCATGTCTCCGTTTGCGTTCAAGTACGTGGTGAGTGGTTCCTTTTGGTTTGTACCCTTTTGTTTTCCTTTCGTGTGTTCAAGTGCTCGATGTTATTTTAAATTAAATTTACAACATCGACTGCCACTCTGCCTGCGCCTGGTTCCTTCCTCTCCACCACTACACCAACCGTGACAGGAGTACTCTTTAGAGATGGCTTTACTCTATCCTTGGGTAAAAATGGCTGGAGTTCCCTGTAGAGATGGCTTTACTCTCCAGCTGGGGTTTAACACTAGGACCGCCAAATGCCTACGGGAATTGGCGTTTGAGTTTGTAATTAAAATAAAACTGCCATTTTGAAAGCTACACCCTCCTCCTTCCATGACTTATCCTAAAAAGGCGTATATTACATTGTTCCATTGTCAGAATTCTAAACTCACAAATGGAAAATTCTTTAGAGACTATTTACATGTTTTTTTACCCTGTTTTTCGAATTCATTTGCCAACACCCCACGGCACTTAGCGTTGGTACCCAAATGGTACCTGGGCACTAATCACCCCTCACTGAATGCATGACATCACTGGATGAATGCACGATACTCCCGGATGAATGATAGAGTCTTGGTTAAATTTGAATTAACTGACAAATGAAATAGACCTTGGCGTTACCCTTGACCATGACCTCTCCTTTGATGAACCTATAAAATATGTCTTAAGTTGCTTATTTTCATCTTCGAAATATTGCAAAAATCAAACTTTCTATCAAAAACTGATGCAGAAAAACGAATCCATGCTTTTGTTACTTCTAGATTAGATTACTGCAATGCTCTTCTTTCCGGTTACCCTTATAAATCAATAAATAAACTTCAATTAGTGCTGCACACGGCTGCTAGAATCCTAACTAGAACAAAGAAATGTGAACACATTGCTCCAGTACTAGCCTCTTTACACTGGCTGCCTGTTAGGGTTAGGGCTGATTTTAAGGTTTTATTGTTAACCTATAAATCAATACATGGACTTGCTCCTACTTACCTCGCTGAAATGATGCAGCCATACATACCTACACGTAACCTTAGATCGCAAGATACAGGCCTTTTAATTGTACCTAGAATTTCTAAACAAACAGCCGGAGGCAGGGCCTTCTCTCATAGAGCTCCACTACTGTGGAATGATTTGCCAATTAAGGTTAGAAATGCAAACTCAGTGCAAACTTTCAAGTGTCTACTAAAGACTCATCTCTACAGTATGGTCTATGATTAAGTGTAGTCTGGCCCAGGGGTGTGAAGGTGACCAGAAAGGCTTGATACTGTCCACCCTTGCTGTCTTGCCAAGTGGGCTCTCATCGCCACTGGGATGCCCTCGCTCCAATGCCATTCAGGGGCGGAGTCACTGGCTTGTTGTTGTCTCTCTGCCGCGCACTTGTGCAATTGGCCTGTGCTCTGCTGGCTATACTCGGCCCTCATTCGGGGTGGTTGCGGTTGGTGGGTGTCCCTTTGGTTGATGCTTGGCAATGTGGGTGGATTGATTTCCTGCCTGTTGGGCCCTGTCCAGGGCCTCCCCCGGAGAGGGCCACAGTGTCACTGGACCCCCCGTCTCAATCCCATGGTCTTACGCTGCTATATTATTGTGCTGGGCGAGTAGGATCAGTTCTCCTTCTCCACTATAAATCCCTGTAAATCTAAGGAATGCATTTTCTAAATATTCCCTGTCTTCTACCGTTTTAAACATAGGAGGACATGAAACTTAGCCTACACCTGAGGAATACCAGGCTTGAAAGACCCGTTGCTGTCCCTGTCCAAAGTCCTCCTGGTTGTGTTGCAGATCAAGACGATACCTGATGATTTCAGCTGCCACTGTGCTGACACCTCCCCCTCCCCGTGTTGTCCCTGTCCTTGTCCATCTGGTCATGCTTCTGACCTGGACTAAGTTTAAATAGACTCTGGACTCAGCCCACATGCATTTATTAATTATTACAAGTTGTACTCTTAATATGTTCACCCAGCACAGCCAGAAGATGACTGGTCACCCCTCTGAGCCTTTCAACAATTTAATTAGGCTATTATTGAAACATAATACAAACACTACTTGACAATTCAACTGTCATGAACACACGGACAGGGTAGAGGATCCAAGCGCGGAGCGCTATGTTTAATCACAATCCTGAATCCACAAGGCAGGCAAACCAGGTCAGCCATGGGTCGGTACACAGATCGGTCAGAACCAGGCACAGGCACAGAAGGACTAGAGCAGAATCAAGGTCAAATATACAAATGGACAGGCATTGGTATGGTACACGGGATATCACTTGAACAGGCTAGAGGAGAAAGGGCTCAGTAGAGTGGCGAATACAAAATACCTCACAAAGGACACTACAAACAGGACTGAACTAAATAGGAACAGAGAGGGGGTGGATGAACAGAAACACAGGTGAAACTAATGAAGATTAATACAGGAAAGCAGGCTACGTTCAAGACAGCACAAAAACAACGTAACAAAACAAAACCAAAAACACACAATCAACCACAGCCCACACATTAACATGTCTCACATGTTACCGTTTTTCAATAAGAGATTCAGCTTCTTGTGAAGGCTAATTCATCAAATGTAAATCTGAAATGTAAATCTAAATAATTACTCACAAAACGAAATACCAGACATTCTTTACCATCACCAATTACCAATTTAATAAACGTATTACATATTTTATTAGTAGAAACAAAATCACACACATCCTATCATCTCTCTTTGAAACAAATGAGACGGAGGATGAGAAAATTAGTTAGGCAAAAATCTTTTGGTACATCTGGGGTTTGAGACTGCCGCGCCACCTCCTTTCATTCAGTTTAGAATGAGCCTTTTCTCCTCACAAAAGGCGAATTCTTCTACCTCATCCACACATAATGTTAAAGCAGAAGATTGTGACAGGAGCTACATACCAATTTAGAAAACTCATCATTCAGCAATACCGGTCCTATTATATCTTCTAACGTGAGTGAGTGTGTAGTCTGGTCGCAATAACGCCGATTTACCTAGGAAAAGGTTTCTTAAAGACTGATTCACCACAAATGCGACATACATCCACAAATTTCGATGGGGTTTTATTTAGAGATTTTGCTTCCATATTCACTTAGCTACCTACTGTTGCACTGAAGGCATTATTCTCATGAGCACCTGTATAAGCCCCTCACAAGCAATGCATTTACAGTTTTTCCAGATTGCTAACACACTACATGTGAATGCTCAGACCAAAGCATGAAAACGGTATTTTTGCAAGCATGTCACAGGCAAGTATAAACACATTTACAGCTTAGCACTTTGTAATCAGTTTTGCAACACACATTGTGAAAAACACTACACACGGTTTTGTACATTACACACTTTGTTCAAGATTTAAAACTTCTGTAGTCATTGGGAAAACACTTCCATTCAAAAAGCAAAACCCACTTGAAATTGGCAACAGGCACACACACACACATTACAATATCACTTTGTGTGCCGCCATTAATGGTCAGGGAGTTCTACATCACCATGCCACCCCAGGTCCCTAAAATACTGTTAACATACTAACTTTTCTGGATGCACTACATACAGTTACACAGGACAGACCAGAGCAGCCCAGGTTTGTCTTCTGGGATAATGTGAGTTTCCAACGGGCTGCTCTGGTCAGGGACTGGTTCTCCAACCGCTATAATAAGTTTGGTACCTGCTCCCTTACTCCCCATTTCTCAATCCAATTGAGGAATTATTTTGGGCTTGGCGTTGGAAAATATCTGACCACCAACCACATGTTCTCCTGCCTCTTCTGCAAGCAATCGAGGAGGCATGTGAAGACATTGAGGTGGGGTTGATCCACGGCTGGATATGACACGCAAGACGATACTTTCCCCGTTTCTTGGCCAGGGAGGACATCCCTGGCCAAGGTGTTGAGGATCCAGGAGAGGTCCTTGGAGATGTGGACACCCAGGAATTTGAAGCTGGGCACCTCAGCTCCACCTCAGTGCCATCGATGAGAACTGGGGCGTGACTGCGGCCTTTAGTCTTCCTGTAATCCACAATGAGCTCCTTGGGTTTTTTTTGCGTTGAGGGCCAGGTTGTTGTCAGTGCACCATGCCGCCAGGCACTTGACTTCCCTGTAGGCTGACTCATCATTGTCACTGATCAGGCCTACCACCGTGGTATCGTCTGCGAACTTGATAGTGTTGGAACTGTGTACAGCAACGCAGTCGTGGGTGAAGAGGGAGTACAGGAGGGAGCTCAGCATGCAGCCTTGTGGAACACCAGTGTTCAGGATCAGGGTGGAGGAGGCAAAGTTATCTAACCTGACAGACTGCGGTCTGTTGGTTAGGAGGCCCAAAGTTCAGTCGCAGAGAGAGGGACTGATCTCCAGGTCATGGAGTTTGTTGACCAACATAGAGGGGATGACCGTGTTGAATGCTGAGTCTATGAACAGTATTCTCACATAGGTGGTGGTTTTGTCCAGGTGGGTCAGGGCAGAGTGTAGAGCCGTGGAGATGGCATCCTCTGTAGACCTCTTCTGTAGACCAAACTGATAGGGATCCAGTGTTGGGGGAGGCAGGACTTAAGGTGGGCCAGGACTAGTCTTTCAAAGCTCTTCATGATTGTGGGGGTGGGTGCAACAGGTCGGAAGTCATTCAGGCTAGACGCAGTTGACTGCTTCAGCAGTGGCACAATGGTTGTGGTCTTGAAACACGTTGGCACAACCGCCTGGGCCAGTGACATGTTGAAAATGTCAGTAAAGACCTCGGCCAGCTGCCCAGCACATACCCTGAGCACACAACCGGGGACGCCATCAGGACCAGCAGCCTTGCGTGCATTCACCCTGCTCAGTGCAGACCAGACTTCTGCAGTGGATAGGGTTTGGGGGGGGGGGTCATCTGCGGGGAGTTCAGCTTTGTCCCTATCGTAGCGGGCGTAGAACCTGTTTAACTCATCAGTGAAGGAGACGTTGCAGGCTGTGGGGGTAGGGTTCTTTGTCCGGTAGTCTGTGATGGTTTGGATGCTTTGCCACATGTGTTGGGTTTCAGAGTTGTTGCTGAAGTGCTCCTCAATCTGCAGTTTGTGGTCATGTTTAGCCATCTTGATGCCCCTTTTCAGGTTGGCCCTGGTTGAGCTGTAGGCCTCCACATCGCTGGCTCTGAAAGCAGCATCGCATGCCTTTAGCTGCTGTCGGACCTCTCTGTTCATCCACAGCCTCTTGTTGGGGAAGGTCTTTATTAGTTTGTGGGTGATGACGTTGGTGCAGGTGTTGATGTAATCCTGAACGGAGGAAGCATATGTTTCAATGTCCGTATGGGAGTCAAGGGTGGCTTGAGTGGCAAACAAACTACAGACTGTATGTTGAAACTGGTGCTGTAGAAGTGAATCTGACTCTTCAGACGGCACTTTCACTGTCCTCACTGATGGTTTCACACATTTAATGAGGGGTAAATACTTCGGAAGTAGGAATAGTGAAAGATTAGACTGTCCCATGTGGGGGAGGGGAATGGCTTTGTAAGCCTCCGTAATGTTTGTGTACACATGGTCTAGTGTATTGTCTCCTCTGGTGGGCCTGGACAATTTTTTTTTTAATTTGTGAAAAACAGTTTTCAGATTTGAATGGTTAAAGTCCCCTGCAATCACAAAAACACAATCCGGTTCCTTCTGTTGTTTGCTAATGGCAGCCTGCAGTTATTTCATTGCTAGTTTAGCATTAGCATCCAGGGTATGTAGACTGCCATAACAACAATAGATGTAAACTCCCGAGACAAGTAAAATTAGGGTTAGAGTTGTCAGGTATGTTGTTTTTAATCCAAGTTTCAAAATCATGATGCTGCAATCCAAAATCCATTTTTGTGAGATGATTCTCCGGCATATTTCATCCATTTTGTTTGCCACTGACCGAGGAAAAGGCTAGGTAGTAAATGCCAGTGGGGGGCTAGCATTAGCTTAGCCCGGATGCCTCCACGCTTCCCACACCTTTGTTTACGATTACGACGCCGCATCCAGGGACTTCCAGTCGGCGATGTGAATAGCATCTCCCGGGGTGTCTTCGTAATCTCTGGTGAAAGTTGGAAGTTGTCAAAAAAACCTGTGCATTGTGCGACGATGTCCAGGAGTTCTTGTCGGCTGTATAGAGTATGAGCTAGGCAGTACTGAGTGAATAAGCTAAGAACTATTAAGTAAATTACTGATAATTTGCAAAAACTAGGTAGATGCTGAGCCTCGCAATGTTCATGCCCCGCCATCTTGTGTCCTGTAAAGCTAGATCACAACTCCTAGGCCAGTCAAAGATGAGGGGTTTCCACGATTGATCACTTGATGAAATTGTCAGTTATCGTCACCTATATTGATAGTTATTGTATCAATGTCATTCACGAATGAAAGAAAGAAAAAACAAGCATTGTTGTGCCATGAAATGAAATAACTTTGGCAGTGTAAAGTTCATTTTCAGTCTCGCTAGCAATTGCTCAGTTCTTACAGTATACTGACTCTTCCAAGTAGTAAGTTAGTAGATGCTAGTAAGCCTATAACTGGCTAAGAAGCTGTTAAAAGAACCAGTGGCAAAAGCCATACAGTTCATAGATGCTATTTCGTAGATGCAGAATTTCATTGTTCCCTGTGTGTGTGTAAGGTTTTGGAGATGTGACTTTTAATCTGGCCTCAGAAGAGGTGACGCAACCCAGTGGTTTAATCTGGCCTTAAAAGAAGAGGTGATGCAACCCAGTGATAAACATGCCCCTGCCCCAACTATTTTGAAACGTGTTGCTGGTAACACATTCATAATAGGCATGTATTTTTTTCCAAAAACAATAACATTTCTCAGTTTCAACATCTAATATATTGTCTTTGTACTATTTTCTCCTAAATATAGGGATAAATTATTTGCACATCATTGCATTCTGTTTTTATTTGCATTTTACACAGCATCCCAAGTTTTTTAGAAATGGTGTTGTACAAAGTTTATATAAAAAAAACTCCCATCTACAATCTGCATCAGATTTGTCCTTTTTATTGACTGCATTAAAGTATCCAGGTCTATAAACATTATCCAGGCATCTTTCCCTAGATGTTTTAAAAGCTTCATGCAGTACAGACATCAGAACGATTTGATTGGACATATTAGACCCTAATCAGATGGTGATTTATGGTGGTTAATAAAATGTTATTACAGCTGTCAGGTTTCCTGGGGTCACTTATCAGTTGCTTAAAAAGAGATGTAGACCTCTCCTCTTAGTGTACTGGCCATAAGAGAGGACATGTCTGTCACAACTTCAAGCAGTGTGCAAACATCAAGCACTAATACAGGCCCACTAAAGAACATGGGCAGCAAAAACAAAATCAACTGTACTGAAGGTCAACAGACTGATATGTTAGCTAAATAATTTTAAAAAGTGTAGGTGGAAAAAGTGTTTTCTTTGGATTATTGTCGCCTTGGGAAGTAGTGTTGTGGAGCAGTTATGTAGCACGTAGTTTTGGGGAGTAGTGTTGTAGTATGTACAGCTCTGGAATATTTTTTTTTTTCTAGAGGTGTAGTTCTAGGGTTTACAGATGGGTTGTAGTATTGTATCACATGGTGTTTGGGAGTAGTGTTATAGTATTTTGTTGGGTCGTAGTATTATATCGCATGGTGTTTGGGAGTAGTGTTATAGTATTTGGTGTTGGGTAGTAGTGTTGTATCACATGGCGTTTGGGAGTAGTGTTATAGTATTTGGTGTTGATCATCGGGAATGACAAGAATATCAACAAGAATATCAACAATACCCGCACTCTATTTGCCATGGTCAACAAGCTTACAAACCCCCTAAAGCAGATAGCAACAGAACTCATGTCCACTGTGAAATGTAATGAATTTGCGTGTTTCTTTAGTGAAAAAATCAAACGTATTAGACAGACCATCAGAACTACCCAGTCTAACAATGACACTGTACCGTCACCACGACCACCAAGACATAACTTGGTTATTATGTCGCATTTTAATACAATTGGTCAAAAATCCCTAGAAGAAACAGTTCGACATCTTAAAGCTTCCACTTGCTGTCTCGACACACTGCCATCAGACTTCTTTAAAACAATTTTTAACTCTATAACAATGGACCTACAGCAAATAGTTAATAGCTCTCTGCAATCAGGCATTTTCCCAACGTCTCTAAAAACAGCTGCCATTAAGCCCCTATTAAAAAAGAGAACACTGGATGCATCTATAATGAACAACTATAGACCTGTATCAAATCTCCCTTTTATAGCCAAGATCATTGAGAAGG
>JACXGI010016419.1:0-15923 GCA_016801175.1 Esox masquinongy
AATTTTCTGAGATACTGAATTTGGGGTTTTCATTAGTTGTCAGTTATAATCATCAAAATTAAAAGAAATAAACACTTGAAATATATCAGTCTGTGTGGAATGAATGTATACATTATACAAGTTTCACTTTTTGAATGGAATTACTGAAATAAATCAACTTTTTGATGATATTCTAATTTTATGACCAGCACCTGTACTTCATTCTGCTTAACTTGAACATATTGTCCTTATTAGAGGACAGTTGTCTGCACCATGCTTAGATATTATACTTATCAGGTCTTACTAATCCCAAATAGCTAAGAGAAATTAAAAATGCATACATTATGAAAGCTCAGGTCTTTGGAGGTTATATATGGTTTCTTCTTTGCATGGTAGTTTTAACTTGTATTTGTGGATGCAGTGACGTACTATGTTCACAGATAATGTTTTTTGGAAGTGTTCCTGAGCCCATGCAGCGATGTCCAATACAGAATCGTGTCTGTTTTTAATGCAGTGCCACCTGAGGGCCTGAAGATAACAGCCATCCAATATTGGTTTTCGCCCTTGTCCCTTGCATACAGAGATTACTCCAGATTCTCTGAAGCTTTTAATGATATTGTGTACCTTAGATGATGAGATCCCCAAACTCTTAGCAATTTTACATTGTGATACATTATTTTTCAATTGTGGTCTATTTGCCTGCGCAGTCTTTCACAGAGTGATGAACCCCTCCCCATCCTCACTTCTGACAGGCCCATCCTCTCGGGAATGATCTTTAATACCAATCATGTAACTGACCTGTTGTCAACTGACCTAATTAGTCGTATGATATTCTACCAGGTTTAGTTTTTTAGCAGTACACATTTGATATGTTGTTTTGGTATCAAATACTGGGTTTAAATGACATGCACATCATTGCATTCTGTTTTTCTTAACATTTTACACAGAGTTCCAACTTTTTTAGAAATGGGGTTGTATAATTTTTGCCTTTTTATCCTGTTAGGTACCCAACCTATTCCCTAATTTGACCACACCTTTCTTGGCAACAATCTCCATGGCAACAGTTATTAATTCCACATCCGATGACCTCACCCTGAACTCCACATCGAGCCACAGTTCGGAACCTTGGACACCACCCCCTTGGTACCAATACCATGTGTGCTCCGTAGCCCCGTACGCATTTGTCTTCTACTTCGGCGTCAAAGTCTTCAACCTGGCAATAGGTGTAGTAGCATGATGTACTACAACTACATTACCCATAATGCTGTGGTGGTAGGTGAAGTGGCCTGATGTACTGCATTACCCATAATGCTGTGGTATTGTAGTAGTTGTAGGGTCATGGTGTACTACATTAACCATAATGCAGTTGTAGTATGTTACAGTCTGTCATAACTTAGGATGCATCTGAATTCCAACCCTATTTCCCGTATAGTGTGCCAATTTCTCTAGGCACTTTAGTTCACAAATGTTAATCACGTGTTCAATATACATGGAATTAGACAGGTAGGAAACTGTACAATCCTACTATGGGCTCTTGTCTAATGCACTACACAAGGAATTGAGTGGAACACATACTAACCCAACCTATCAATTCCACAGGCACGCCCTGCAACATCTTGGTACTGTGGCAGATTGCCAGCAGGAAGAGCGACTCATCCACTTCTGACATCTTCATCTTTAACCTGGCCGTCCTGGACACATACTTCTGCTTCATGGGGCCGATAGATATCATCAACAGGGTGGTACTGGACCACCAAGGCATCTGGTACATCCAACGCTTCGCCTACGGGCTCAAAGACACTGCGCCACTCTTCCTGGTAGGCCCATAAAACGTGGACATTTTGAAATTTTTCCACAATGGGAATCTATCAGGGCCGAAAATAACATCACATTTGAATGCGGTATTAAGTTAAATTACAGCAGATTATGGGAACAGAATAAACAATGGGATACTGACTTTTGATACATTTGCAAAAGAGGTAATTTTTTAATACTGTCTGTGATTGGTGGTGATGAGGCAAGTATTACCTGTGTTATATTAGTTCATAGAGCAATATCAGTTTTGCCGTTCATTATTCTTGATATCTCCATGTCTGAAAGCAGAAAAATAAGTTCCTGCAAGATTGGCTTGAAATAGGGTTAGCTTTGCAGTAAATTAATGTTGTTTTTGAATGCAAGAAAGTATGTGGATACCCCAACCAATCATTGAGTTCTGGTGTTTCAGCCACACCCATTGCTCACATGTGCATAAAATCCAGCATGTAGCCAGGAAATCTCCATAGACAAACATTGGCAGTACAATGGGTCGTACTGAAGAGCTCAGTGACTTCAAACGTGGCACTGTCATAGAATACCATCTTTGCCACAAGTCAGTTTGTGACATTTCGGCCCTACTAGATCTGCCCTAGAATGCATCTTTAACAATTGAAAATATCCAGTACGGTAGGGGTCGGACAGTGAATTCAGGGGTCAGTCCTTTGGAGTGGATAAAGGAATGTGTATGGTGTGTAGATTAATTCTGGACTGTATAGGATGATTCAAAAGAGTAGTTAAATCTTCTGCTTCAAATGCAGGCAGATAGATTTACTGTTCTCGGTTAATGGTTGTCCAGCTGTTCAGTGTTCAGTACCGTCCTGATACGTATACAAGGTTGAAGGTCCTTACAATATCCACGTGGAACACAGTGAACCAATATGTCTCTGCAAATGAAAGCTGGTGCATTTTGGGAAAATTCAGCTCAGATTTTTCTGCTCTGTATATCCAAAGTCTCTAAATGACCTCCATCCTTTGTCGCCTACATCCCAGGTGTGTATCTGTCTGGACCGCTACGTAGCCGTGGTCCACCCCGTCTTGTTTACCGGTATCCGCGACAACAAGATCCGAGTTGGTTTCTCCGTGTTCACCTGGGCCCTCATCATGGTTTATGCCCTCACTAAGAGCATTCTGGGAGTTACATACCAGATCTTCAGTGGGCTCATCCTGTTCTCCTTCGCCCTAATGATCTACTGCAACCTCTCCATCATATGGGTGCTACGCCGCTCTGTGGCTGGGAAGGAGGTGATGCACCCGGTGAAGAAGAAAGCATTCAAAATGGTGCTGGTCATCTTGGGTATCATCTTCGTCAACTACCTTCCTCCAGTGGCTCTTGTTCCATTCTACATGTACTACACATTCGTCCAGTTCCAATGTCAGGTGACTACTAGTGTGTTTTCACTGATGGATCTGAGTTCTAGTATCGAGCCATTGCTGTATATTACCAAGATGGACAGGCCAGCAGTTCCGGTACCGGACTGGTGCTGTGGGGGGACGAATTCCACTTACAAGGTCAATGTGTGATAATGAGAATTGTCAATATGCCGCCAAGTCAAAAGCTCCGCCTAGTTCTACAGTTCCTCTTAAACTTAAACCTTACCTTTAACCTAACCTTAACCAAACTGCTAACAGTGAATTTCTTTTTGCATATGTTTTATGATGCACACTAGATGACTAGCTTGGTCATTGTTGTAGCAATACAAACATTTAAATATACCGCCGTTTAAATGTATTTTGGGTGGACATGTAAACCATACTGCTGTATTGCTAATAAATAATTGTATTATCATAATAAGCATGTTCTAAATTTTAGGTGTCTAAGCCTTGAACCTTGGTATACAGAATCATCAAAAGATGAGTGAGGTTGGGCCTGACCATAGACTAAGAGAGTCAGACTATAATATTGTCTGCTAAATTTCTTAAATTAAAATGTAAGGTGTTTTTTGAAAGATGTTGCAAATAAGTCTTGAAATACTGTTACTTGGTAACTCATTCCACTGATTTTATTTTGTTAAGATACAGAAATAATTATTTCAATTTGAATGGACATATGGAATCCTAGGAATGACAAATGTCAGTAAAAGGTTATTTGATGAGTAAATAATTTAAAAGGATAGTGAAATATAAAAAAGAAATATAAAAAAGTTTAATCATTTCCTTTGCCAACTATGAGCCAACAAAATAAATTAAAAAATAATTTATTTTACTCTTCCATTTATCATTTACTCACTCTTTATATCATTTACCTCACTTTTACTATTTTCTCAGTTTATAAATTTTTTTTTGCCTCAAGACACTGTTGAACCAGAAAATGATCATGAAGACTCAACTAAACACAAACTTGTGTTCTGTGTTGTTTGTATGCAGCCTATCTGGTATGTTTAGAAGTCCTCCAAACAGGAAATAACGAATTTCGGTACTCTTTTTACAGTGTTTTATCGTTTTTTTTAATAATTTTTTCACTTGGATATTGTGGATCACTGTGTAAATAAAGCCGGAAAAAGTCAGATTTTGTGTGTTTTCATTTCAGACTGTAAGGCAACAGTGATTATTTTGAAAGGGGGTGGTGCATGGCGAAGCTTAGCTTTCTCTCCCATAGGTAGCTACGTCCACAGCCAACAACCTTACCAAATGACCCGACAAGATCAGACGTTACACCCAGTTTTGCCATATTTCACTGAAAATATTCTGGCCAATCAACCTGCTGACTCTAAATATAAACAGCAAAAATGCTATTTCTTCTACACAACCCTGTCTGGAAACCTCTGCATCTGGCAACACTGGTTACACCCCCACGGTCACATATTGGTTGATCATTACAAATGCATTATGGAATAACAGAACTAAATAGTCAACTTAATAGTATCTAGCAAAACATATAGCATAATATAATTTCATTCTGCTTGCAATATTCTTTTCAACCGTAAGATAAACGTCTTGTGGGCCCCTCTGATTGGCTGCCATGGGTGCCGCGCATGCATCACCCCCATTTAAGCTCCGCCCCTGGGGTAGTGACAAGCTACACCATTGTACTTTACCTTTGAATTTTAGGATTGGAAACTTCTGACAAAATTACGTTAAGCAGGTTTTGTTGAGCTTCTGGTAAATAATAAGAGGTCACTGAATGATGGGAATGAGAAAAGAAAGTAAGAGAATCCAAAGAGTCCTTAGGTCGACATCTTGCCCAATATTCCTCAGCAGGGAAGGATTGGCATACTAGAAGAGATGAAGACGAATAAACTGGATTCCAAAATTGCTGACACAAAAATATGCCACTTGTATCTGAAGATGACTAGCTTTATTGACTGAGAGACAGGTAAGCCCAAGTCTTCCTCTTTTCCAACTGTTAATTTAGGTCTAAGTCATGCACTAGTACTGTTAAAATCCCCTCCCTTCAATCTGTACAGTTTTTGCATAATATCTGTGAGGAATTCAATTTTTTCCTTTTGCTCTTCACAGATCAACATAGAGTGTAACAGTCTCTGCTGAC
Source organism: Esox masquinongy (assembly GCA_016801175.1). NCBI lineage: Eukaryota > Metazoa > Chordata > Actinopteri > Esociformes > Esocidae > Esox > Esox masquinongy. The sequence goes on from JACXGI010016419.1 coordinate 5,282, forward strand.
ATTTAGAAATCCTTCATCACTTGACTTGAGGGATTTTGCAAGCTGTCTCAGGGTTCTACATAGCACAGGATCCAAACATGACCGAGCTTCATAGTCTTCTGAGTCTCTTGATCAAAACGTAAGTGTCTGATACAAACACTCATTCTCTCTCACACTCTCATTATTTGATACTCCTTTGTTCTATCCAGTAGGCATTATCCAGTTGGATAAATTCAGAAAAAATGACCCTTAGTTTTATGACCCTTTTAGAAGAGGGTGAACAGTTTATGAACTTATGTTCCTTCTTTTTTATGCAGTTGTAAAAGTTGTATTTAAAACACAATTATGAATGTTTTTATTTCATTTTGAAGAAATTTTTCTGGTAATTCTGAAACTTGTCTATCTCAAGATGTGGTCAGTTTCAAAATATGTAATTTTGAAGTAGTTCTTTCAACAGGATATAGAAAGTTGTCATAACAAAGACGTCACGTTAATGCTGGATTATAATAAATTTGTAAAGTTGAAACAATTCAACCGGGAGTGATAAATAAAACTAAAGTCAAGTCAGTACAGCTAACAAATCTGTAAGGTTGTAACAACTTCACTTGAATAGTTGAAACAATTAATTGGTTTGTTGTTTAGACTGTCAAATACTAGTCATCTTCACTTTTTGATATGTCAAAAAAAAACTGAACAATTATGTTAGCAAAACAACAATAATATTAAACTTGTCATTGAATCTGGATGTGTTACTTCATTATATTTGGTTGAAATAATTGATATAATATACGGTCGAATTAAAATAATATCTCAACTTGTAATGACTTACATTGGTCAAGTAAATGAAGCAAAGTAACTACATTGTGTGTTGAAACAATTAAATAATTATTTAAACTGTGTGTATCTATTCGTTTTCGGACATAGTTTTTTTGTTTCAATGTATTTCTCACATTATTTTCCTCTACCCAACCTAAGCTATCAGTGTATTTTTCACATACAATTTTCCTTAACAAAACCTAAGATATTAGCAAGACCTTGTAGTAAATGTAATGTTCTCAACACAACCTTTCATATTAGTAAGACCTTGCTGTGACGGTGAGGTGACGGACAGCTCCGGCATCTCCCGCGTTTCCCGGTTTCCCAAAGATCATGAACTCACCCCGGACTCCTTCATTTGTCTTGTCTCCAATTGTCACTCACACCAGGTCCCAATTAGGTCATTAGTATGTATTTAAATGTTCTCCTCTGCTCCACTCATTTGTCGGTCATTGTTCCTTGTCAATGTTTGTTCGTGTATGTGGTGAGTGGTTTCAGTTTGTTAGTACCTTTGTTTTTTCATTTAGTTTGTGTAAGCGCTCAGTGTTATTCTTTATTAAATTCCATACATCGACTGCCACACTGCCTGCGCCTGGTTCCTTCCTCTCCGCCACTACACCATTCTTGACACTTGCAGTGTATTTCTCACATTCTATTTTCCTCAACACAACCTTAAATATTAGTAAGACATTGCAGTGTATTTATCATGTCTGCATCTCCATAAAGTCCTTGCATCACCTCTCCCTCCCTATCTCTCTCTCCTCTCCCTCCCTCTTTTTCCATCTCTTTCTAAGGGGGCTGTCTTTATAAAGCATTGTCCCCTATGAGATGGAGCTAAATGGAGTGAGGGTCCTGTTTGGCACATGACTTGGCTTCTGGAGTACAGAGAGATCTGCTACCGTAGAGATACGTGGTTTTGCGACTAATAATCAAGTACAAATGTTTAGCATGTGCAACTCAACAGTTTGTTAATAAAAGTCTTTGGGTGCAGAGTTGAAAAGACATCTGACTGGAAAAGAAAAACCTGCACTCATTGAAATAGCCTTTAGGTTTTTGCTGCTAAGGACAGAGACTGGAGAACGAGTCAGGCAGAACAAGACTGGATACAAGATATCCAACCAACTCTACTGAGGTGAGATAATGATTGAGAACTTTTTTTTACACGGTTGATTTTCATAGTATTGGTCAGAAAATATTTGAATGCCAGTGTTTTGGATTTGAAGCAACAAAAGGACAACACTACTGATGTGAACCCAGAACCCAGACTAATTAAATTACATATTTTTTTTACATTTTTTAAATTTATTTTTATTTAATTTTATTTGTTTTAAAAGTCATGTTGTTCTGACCTGTTATTTAAACAGACAATACATTTTACACAATCATGTCTAATAATTTTCCTATGTAATTATCTTATTTTTGGCCACATGTAAATGTAGCCAGCTTAATGACACCAGACATTCAACACTTTCTCCATTGACATAGTACACAGTTAATGTACTTCAATATTTACAACCCCGTTTTCCAAAAAGTTGGGACGCTGTGTAAAATGCAACTGAAAACAGAATGCAATGATGTGCAAATCATTTATCCTTATATTTAATTGAAAATAGTACAAAGACAACACATCAAATGTTTGAAACTGAGAAATTGTATTGTTTTTGGCAAAATACATGCCCATTTTGTATTTGATGCCAGCAACATGTTTCAAAAACGTTGGGACAGGAGCATGTTTACAACCATGTTGCATCACCTCTTCTTTTAACAACACTCTTTAAGTGTTTAGGAGACCAATTACTGTAGTTTTGAAAGTGAAATGTATTCCCATTCTTGCTTGATATAGGAATGCAGCTGCTCAACAGTTCAGGGTCTCCTTTGTCATATTTTTCGTTTCATAATGTGCCAAATGTTTTCAATGGGTGACAGGTCTGGACTGCAGGCAGGCCAGTTTAGCACCCAGACTCTTTTACTATGGAGACATGCTGCGGTAATACATTCAGAATGTGGTTTGGCATTGTCTTCCTGAAATAAGCAAGGCCTTCCCTGAAAAAGACATTGTCTGGATGGAAGCATATGTTGCTCTAAAACCTGTAAATATTGTTTAGCATTAATGGTGCCTTCACAGCTGTGCAACTCATCCATGCCCTGCTCACTAATGCACCCCCATACCATCACGAATGCTGGCTTTTGCAGTGTGCACTAATAACAAGCCGGATGGTCCCTCACCTCTTTAATCAAGGACACGGTGTCCATGATTCCCAAAAATGATTTTCCGACCACAGGACCAGTTTTCCACTTCGTCTCAGTTTATCCAAAGTGAACTCGGGCCCAGTGAAGGCAGCAGCGTTTCTGGTTCATGTTTATGTATGGTTTCTTCTTTGCATGGAGTTTTAAATTGAATTTGTGGATGCTGCAATGTATTGTGTTCACAGATTATGGTTTTTAGAAGTTGTCCCTGAGCCCATGCAATGATATCCACTGCAGAATCATGTCTGTTTTTAATGCAGTGCCACTTGAGGGCCCGAAGATCACGGCCATCCAGTATTGGTTTTCAGTCTTGTCCTTTGCATACAGAGATTTCTCCAGATTCTCTGAATCTTTTAATGATGTTATATACCATTGATGATGAGATCCCCAAACTCTTTGCAATTTTACGTTAACAAATGTGATTCTTAAATTGTTGAACTAATTGCCTGCACAGTCTTTCATAGAGTGATGAACCCCTCCCCATCTTTACTTCTGAAAGACCCATCCTTTCTGGGATGCTCTTTTTATACCCAATCATGTTACTGACCTGTTGCCAACTAATTTAATTAGCTGTGAGCTGTTCCACCAGGCTTTTTTTTAGCATTACAAAACTTTTCCAGTCTTTTGTTGCCCCTGTCCCAGCTTTTTGAAACGTGTTGCTGGCATCAAATTCAAAGTGGGCATATATTTTTCAAGAAACATTTCACATTTCACACAACATTTAATATGTGGTCTTTGTACTGGTCTTTGTACTATTTTCTATTGCACATTCTTGTATTCTGTTTTTCTATAATTGTACTACAATTGTACTAAATTATTATTTTTAACTTTATTGTCACTGAACAGTACAATTACAGTTCAACAAAATGCAGTTAGCATCTTACCAGAAGTGCAAATAGAAGAGGGCAGGGAATTTACAGGTATTAAATGTAGTGTATGTTACAAGTGGAATGTATAGATGTGCAATAAAGGCAAATACAGTGGAAATGGCAATTCTAAATGAGCAATGAAGGCAAATAGGGGAGGGCAAAACATGTTTGGTGTAATGTGTGTACAAGTGGGAAGTGAATAGTTGTGTGATGAGGCAAATGCAAGTACAAATGACAATTCTGACTGTGCAATCGAGCAAATTGGAGGTGAGTATGTGCAACTGAAATGCAGGGATAACAACAATGAGGGTCCCAAGGTAGACATGTACATGTAACAACTGAACTTACATATCAGACTTTGCAAGGCAGTGTCAATGTCCAGTAGTACAAGGGAGTAGTGCAACAAGGTCCCTGAGAGGCAGTACTAAGCGGTGGGCAGATGTGTATGGTTAGTGCTGGGTCACAGAGTTCAGCAGGGTTACAGTAGATGGAAAGAAACCGTTCCTGAGCCTGCTGGTGTGGGAACGAAGAAAACAAAGAGATAAATATATCAAAGACTATTCATAGACTTCAATATATACTACAATTTTACAAATGTATCAAACAATATTTAAATAACTAAAATGTCTGCTATTTTATCCTGTTAGGTACCTAACCTATTCCCTAATTTGACCACACCTTTCTTGGCAACCATCTCCATGGCGACAGTTATTTATTCCACATCCATGACATCCGATGACCTCACCCTGAACTCCACATCGAGCCACAGTTCGGAACCTTGGACACCACCCCCTTGGTACCAATACCATGTGTGCTCCGTAGCCCCGTACGCATTCGTCTTCTACTTGGGCGTCAAAGTCTTCAACCTGGCAATAGGTGTAGTAGCATGATGTACTACAACTACATTACCCATAATGCTGTGGTGTTAGGTGAAGTAGCCTGATGTACTGCATTACCCATAATGCTGTGGTATTGTAGTAGTTGTAGGGTCATGGTGTACTACATTAACCATAATGCAGTTGTATTATATTACAGTCTGTCATAACTTAGGATGCATCTGAATTCCAACCCTATTTCCCGTATAGTGTGCCAATTTCTCTATGCACTATAGTTCACAAATGTTAATCATGTGTTCAATATACATGGAATTAGACAGGTAGGAAACTGTACAATCCTACTATGGGCTCTTGTCTAATGCACTACACAAGGAATTGAGTGGAACGCATCCTAACCCAACCTCTCAATTCCACAGGCACGCCCTGCAACATGTTGGTACTGTGGCAGATCGCCAGCAGGAAGTGCGACTCGTCCACTTCTGACATCTTCATCTTTAACCTGGCCATCTTGGACACATACTTCTGCCTCATGGGGCCGATAGATATCATCAACAGGGTGGTACTGGACCACCAAGGCATCTGGTACTTCCAACGCTTCGCTTATGGGCTCAAAGACACTGCGCCGCTCTTCCTGGTAGGTCCATAAAACTTAGCACAACTTAATTAAGAATATTATTTTCACAATTATCTGACACCCAGAATATTTATTATAGTACGGAAGCTCTGAACCATAAGATGAAAAAAAATGTTTTTGGTGCTGAATTTCTATGTTTATACTCGTAATATCGAGATACTATCTCGTTATAACGAGATAACTATCTTGTAATAACGAGATAAACTTTAAACATACTATCTAAAAATAACAAGATTTTATCTCAAAATAACAAAATATGCTTAAACATTTATTTTGTTCTTACGGTTCAGGACTTCAGTGTCATAGAGACATAGTGAACAAGCCGATATATACGAAACCTCTGCAGGTTATGAAAAAATACTTTTTTTTGGGATATTTACTGTTTATATACTTAGTAGAATGTTCGTACTGTACTTTTTTTGTCTTTAGGACCATACATAACATCACGTTCAAATGCACAGTTTAAGGAGAATGTGTCATTTCTTTTTAATATCATTATCCCTGGGAACATAATAAAGAATTAAATGTCAGTAAATGGACACTGTTGGGAGTTTCAGGCATTTGTCTCTCACTTTTATATTCTGACTATCCACAATTTCCATATTACTTTGATCCTGTTTCGTCTCCCTACCAGGTGTGTATCTGTCTGGACCGCTATGTCGCCGTGGTCCACCCCGTCTTGTTTACGGGTATCCGCGACAACAGCATCCGCATCGGTGTCTCTGTGTTCACATGGGGCCTCATCGTGGCCTACGCCCTCACCAAGAGCATTCTGGGAGTCATGTCTGTCAACGAGATCTTCAGTGGGCTCATCCTGTTCTCCTTCGCCCTAATGATCTACTGCAACCTCTCCATCATATGGGTGCTACGCCGCTCTGTGGCTGGGAAGGAGGTGATGCACCCGGTGAAGAAGAAAGCATTCAAAATGGTGCTGGTCATCTTGGGTATCATCTTCGTCAACTACCTTCCTCCCGTTGCTCTTGTCCCGTTCTTCTCGTACTACACGTTTGTCCAGTTCCAATGTCAGGTGTCTATTAGTGTGTTTTCTATTATGGATCTGAGTTCTAGTATCGAGCCACTGCTGCATATTACCAAGATGGAGAGGCCAGCATGTTTGTCGGACTGGTGCTGTGGGGGGATTAGCTCCACCAAGTCTTACAAGGTCAGTGTGTGATGGGGAGGATTATCAATATTCCACCTAATTGTAAAGTCAGGAGTTTAGTTCTAAAATTCATCACCAAATTAAAATGTCACTTTAACCTTACCTTCATCACACTGTTAACCTTATTCCCAACCATAACCTAAAACTCAAAACTGTGCATTTTTGTTTACATAAATGTTTATGATATTAAGTACTTTAACTCTCTAGTTTGGTCATGTAGTGGGATTTTTGAGTCAACTTCCTGTAGAAAGAGACACATTTTAATATCTAGCAGAGCATGTATTCTGGTTGAGCATACATTAAACTGTTGTATTGCATTGAACATTACACTAAACTGTTGTATTGTTAATAATAAATATTTATACTGTATGGTTCTTCTTCTTTGTCTTATTACTATTATTAGACCCTGAAAGTTGGTGTAAAGCATTTGAATGGGCTATGAGCTTGCCTCTCTTAATTGGCTGATTTAAACAGTCTATGTTCCAGGAGGTGAATGTACGCACAGTCATTATCTCAATTTTAGTCTATCTGCTGTTAAAGTATTCTCTTAACCCAACTTAATGGAGGATTACCTGTTTATTGTAAGGTTTTTATTTTTCATTTTTCCCCCTTGAAGATTTCAGTTTGTTTTTCAATTGAATTGTTCACATTATAGGTCACATTAAAGTTGGAAAAAGTTCTGACATGATTTATCTTTGTCTCATTCTTTTACATCACAAGAACCTGGAATTTTAACAGGGGTGTGTAGACTTTTAAATCCACTGTAAATAAAAATGACATTTCTGGAGGGTTAGCGTTACCATATACATTAAATCTGGACCTAAAATTTGTTTCAATTTGTGACAGTGACACTAGTTTTCTTCTTGCTTAATGTCTTATAGAGGAAGGAAAACAGTTCAGCCCACTTCTACTTTGCTTTGACTACTTGTAACACGTGTGTATACCAATCTTGTTTCCTCATTGCCAGTAAGCTGTCTTGCAAAACCACAGCCCCACATACTTAATATTACTACTTTAAGTACGCTTAATATAGTAATATTATTATATCATGTTTGGCACTGTACTAGGTCATAATAATTAGGATCCAGGTGTCGGTGCTCTAAATGTTCTCAGAATCAAAACAGACTTAAGGCAGTACTTGGTTGCTGGTGTTTCTCTATTCTGCTAGATTTATGGTTAACCATTTCTGTGTACTCTTGGTCTACTTGTCATCATGAAAAGTTATTACGCTATTCAGGTTAAGATGTTTGAATGTAAATGTTATTCACTGGCATCATCTCTGCTTCACTGTAAAACGTTCTCAAACTTCACCGAGTGATGCTTATTAAATGATTTCCATTCAGACTCTGCAACTATATAATGATATATATGATATATATATATATATATATATATACAGTACAGGCCAAAAGTTTGGACACACCTTCTCATGCAATGCGTTTTCTTAATTTTCATGACTATTTACATTGTAGATTCTCACTGAAGGCATCAAAACTATGAATGAACTCAAATGGAATTATGTACTTAACAAAAAAGTGTGAATTAACTGAAAACATGTCTTGTATTTTAGATTATATATATATATGATATAAATATTTTATATATATGATATATAAAATATAATATGTATGTTTTAAATATATATATATTTATATATATATATATATATATATATATATATATATATATATATATATATATATATATATATATATATATATATATATATATATATACAGGTACATATGTGTGTATATACAGTTGTAAGGTCTGTGCCCTGTTCACGTCACTCCTCATCGGGAACCGGCACACCTCCTAGACCTCAACCTTCCACTCCACCTGAACGCATCACTCTTCCCGCCTCACAATCACCTGAATACTGATCACCTGTGTCAAATACCTGGTCCTCTGTTTTCTCCCACTGTTTAGTTCATTCACTCCCAGCCTTCCGATTGTTTGTTCGCTGTGTCATTACTAAGCCCTTTTCGGATTCTCTACAGTTTTGGATTTTTGTGTACCGACCCGCTTCTGCCCGATCTATCATTGAATCCGATTCCCAGTCTAGCCCCTATCTATACTTTTGCATGTCTGTTGGACTAATGTGTTTTGACCTTCTGCCTGCCTGTGATCTGGAGACCTGCCAAGCCCTCTTGTTCCTCATGTGTATCTGTGCCTTCCTGTGTATGACTCCAGCCTGTACTTCTGACCATGCTTCAGCTGTACCCCATTATCAATAAAAGTGGCGCACACCGCAACTGGAGCCTCAACACCAGCCTCTGTCTGGTATCGTTAAAACAGTGTGTGTACATATATGTGTATATATATTTACATATACACAGTTTATGCACACACATGTACCTATATATGTATACATCTGGTGATTAGCACTGTAGGCCTATGTTGTAACGGTTAAACTTGCAAAATGTGTAAAGAGGAAGAAAACGATTAAATTAATTGTAACTCAGTTGTCTTACCTCGGCCGTTTGCCATGAGTGCTGCTTGAAACATTGAGAACCCTACATGAAACTGGTAAAATCCCACTTTGTAAGGAAGACATTCCAAATAAAGGACACAAGCAAAAACCTATTTTCATGATTTAACACAAGGGGTTCACTCATGTAAAACTCAGAGTGTATTTGTACAAAAATAAGTGAATGGCACTGATTACTTAGAGTAAACATCTCCTATAGCCACTAATCAGTCTTGGTTTTTCGCCAAACATAGCTGTTTTGATTAAGATCGAAATGGTCAATTCTGTATTCATCTGTCCAGAGAACGTAGTTCCAGAAACCTTCCTTTTGTCCTGTTGGCAAAGTTGAGATGGGCAGCTCTACTTTAACAGCAGCGGCATCTTCCTAGCAATGCTCCCTTGATTGCCAATCTGATAGAAAGAGGGAAGAACACAAAATATGGTGACATTTTGTACAACAAATTGCATCAGCACACACTTTCCTTTTCACAAAACTCAGTTCATGGGTTTCCTCAAAAATGATAAGGAAGGGAGGATAGAAAATATTTATCAAAAGAAACAGTACCAAAGGAACGAATGCCAGGTATGACTGAATGACTGAGGACTGAGAAGTGTGGTGATTGTGTTGAGGTCCTGTTTTAAACGTGGCTGGGTTGATGTGTGTTTGGGGTTATGGCTGGCCAAATGCCATTCATAAGAGGACTGGGGAACGCTAGGTCCTAGATTCAAGGTTCTCAGAATAACCCAAACTGGAAGGCGAACATGGATAATAATGTGTATTCAGTGTTACACAGACAGACGAATCTGTTAACTAAGTGATTGTTCACTTCTCATTTGATGTATGATGCAGAAAGAGCGATACAACAATGGTCTTGAAAACAGCAGGAAGTGTGTTGGTGGCTGTTCTCTGGTCTGTGACCGGTATGTAGAAACCTCTTTCACTGTATTGTTTATTCTAGGTGTCATATCTAAAATGTATTAAAACTATTCAGGGAAAGATCCTTGGTTATGAATGTAAATCAACGGCGCTGTCCGTGAAACAACTTCTCCTACACCCTGAGTGATGGTCATCTTTTGTTTCCATTTATACTCAGCGACTACGGCAACAAACTGCGGCCAGAAAACCCTGGTGGTGGTGTCGCCAACTTCTGTCAAAAGAAGACAGAATGTAACACTGACCTGTGTCACCAACTGTACTCTGACCAACGCTACCTACATCTGGTACAGAAACGGTCAACGTCTGGTTGAGTCTACTTCTATGCAACTCTCAGTTATAAAGAATAATACGTCCAGTTACTCCTGTTCTGTGAAGGACCTTGAGGATCTCCACTCTCCTACAGTGTGTGAGTTTGTTTTTAACTACAATCTTTATGTAACGATCCCAGCCGGATGGGACCATTTCGCTTCGTGTTTTCTGTGTGTCCGTGGTATGTCATGTCCTTCTTTGGTCTTTCCTGTTCTTCTTTCAGTTAATCAGTTTATTCCTTTTATTCCTTTTAGCCCCCACCTGTTTCTGTCCTCCTTGTTAGCCTGTGTATTTAGTTCAGCCATTTTCTCGCTGTCCTGGTCGGTCATTGTGTGTTGTCTTTTTCATATCACGTTTAGTGGTCTTGGCTCCTTGTTATATTT
>JACXGI010016421.1:0-15920 GCA_016801175.1 Esox masquinongy
CTGTGAGAGCCAGAAATCTTGCTTGTTTGTAGGTGACCAAATACTTATTTTACCGAGGAATTTACCAATAAATTCATTAAAAATCCTACAATGTGATTCTCTGGATTTTTTTTTCTCATTTTGTCTCTCATAGTTGAAGTGTACCTATGATGAAAATTACAGGCCTCTCTCATCTTTTTAAGTGGGAGAACTTGCACAAACGGTGGCTGACTAAATACTTTTTTGCCCCACTGTATGAACAAGATCCAGAAATACTGCCACCTTCCCTGGGCCCCAGCTGATTTAAGATGGACTGTGGCGAAGTGGAAAACTGTCCTGTGGTCTGATTTTGGGAATCATGGACGCCGCGTCCTTTTTTGAAACGTGTTGCTAGCATCAAATTCAAAATGGGCATGTATTTTTCCAAAACATATGCTGTCTTTGTGCTATTTTCAATTAAATATAGAGATTAATGATTTGCACATCATTACATTCTGTTTTTCTTTGCATTTTACACAGTGTTCCAACTTTTTTGGAAATGGGGTTCTGTATATGTATACACTGATGAGCCAAAACATTATGACCATCTGCCTAATATGTTATTGGTCCTCCGCGTGTCGCCAAATAAGTGCTGACCCACCAAGGCATGGACTCTACAAAACCCCTGAAGGTGTCCTGTGGTATATCTGGCACCAAGACATTAGCAACAGATCCTTTAAGTCCTGTAAGTTGCGGGGTGGAGCCACCGTGGATCGGACTTCTTGGTCCAGTACATCCCATAGTTTACATGTTCGCCTTCGTTGCCCTGGCACATCGATGAACCTTGGGTGCCCAACACCCTGTCGCCAGTTTGTGGTTTGTCCCTCTGTAGATCACAGTAGGTAGGTACTCACCACTGCTGACCGGGAGCACCCCGGACACCTTGCCGTTTCAGAGATGCTCTGACCCAGTTGTCTGGCCATAACAATTTGGCGATGTCAAAGTCGCTGAGGTCTTTACTCCTGCACATTTCTCCTGCATCCAACACGTTGACTCCGAGAACTGATTGTTTGCTTACTATCCAATCTACCCAGACCTTGACATGTGCCCTTGTTAGAAGATGATCAACTCTAATTGCTTCACCTGTGAGTGGTCATATTGTTTTGGCTCGACAGTGTACATAGCTTAAAATGCCTCCATAAACCCTCTAAAAGGACAACATAACTGTTTCCTGAATCATGTATTTTTTCAGCCATTATCCTATGTATTGTACATTTAGATATAACAGGATTTTGCATCTGGAGCGTTTCAAATCAAATTGTGGAGTCAGAGAGATAACTTTACTCAAATATAATGTTTTTGCTAGAATTTCCTTCTGTGATGATTGGCTGCTTTTGATTCCATGTATCTAGCCTTTCAGCTGTAAAGTCTCATCCCACCCCATTAAGCACATTGCATATGCTGTGGCAAAAACATGTTTTTCACCCTAACCCTATATGCCCAATAAGAATCTGAGTAACTTTGATTACCTCCACAAAGATCGGTGTTCAGGACTCCACTATAGAAGTACACTAGACCAACATCCAGGGATGTTCAGGCTTATCTCACCTCCACAAAGATCGGTGTTCAGGACTCCACTATAGAAGAACACTTGGCAAAAATGTAATAAATGAAGTAAAAAGGGGGAAGCCGTTGCTTAAAAGAAGAACAATTACACTGATTTTCAATATAAGAACCAAAGTATAAGTAGTATAGTAAGTACATGTTAAGTATACATTAGTGTTGGTTGGGGAATGTTTTGCTTTCCCAGGACCTGGGTGCTGTGATTTTACCATGAACCCTAAGCTTTCCCAGGACCTGGGTGCTGTGATTTTACCATTAACCCTAAGCTTAACCATAAAATGATTATAAATTCTGACTTTTGCAGCTTGGGTGGTTCCCTTTATCAATAAAATAAAAAGATAAAAGAGGGGGTTCATCCTGTGTGCATCAATCCCCCATCCAGGCCGTGCCCCCCCCCCTGGGTTAGGCTCCTAATTAGAAGGAGTGTGGTGAGCGAATGAGACTGGGGATCCCTGGGATTTGAGCAGACACTGGCAGGGTCAGGAAGAGGGTCTCTTAAGTGCTTTTTTAATTAAATCAATTCAGCTGAGCTGCTCTCCCGAGACCTGATCCTACATTGCTTTCTGTTGATTGCAGATGGGAGAGGGTCATGCCTGCAGACTGCTGCCGTGGTGTTTTTTGCGGGTTTAATAACTTGTCTATCTCTTCCTTCCCTTTGTCGCAAATAAATTCAATTTCTCCTTTACTTCAGGAAAAAGTATGGTATGTTTTACTCATGTTCAGTCTCTTATAGATAAACCTGAAGCTTGAAAAGGGATTACAGTGCTGATTTGCTATGATATGAACCGTAAAGATATTTAACCTAAAACCAAATATAGTACCTCAATAGTATATATCCCTGGTGAAACCAATTGTGTTTCAGAGAGTATTCTTTTAGCTACATGACGATAATTAATGGCAAACTGCAGTGGGACTCTGAGTAAGTGAGCGTTTCAGGAAACAGCAGTGGTTAAACCTCAAGATTAGTGACCAATTTGATTGAAACAAGTATTTCTGAGGGTTCACAATGGTCAAGCCCCATTGCAGTCATTATCTCAGGGTCTTTAGGCTACGTAATTGCCCTGACAGAGTTCAAACAATCTTTGGTCAATACTGACAAGAGAGATTGACCACGACACTGGATTGATCCCGTTGTGCTCCTTACTTTCTGTATGGCTAACTTCACTTACACTATAGCTATGATGGCCATTTTTGATGATGGAAAATATAGATACTCTCAGTTACAATATTGCAACATTTTATACTCAAGTATTTCTTCCTTCAGAGCACTTTCAAAGAATGTGCAGTACTGTACAAAAGTCTTATAAATAAACATCTTTAGTTAGACTTTCAGGTGACTAAGTCTTCTGCACAGTACTGTATCTCATAACTGTTAACCCTCTGCAGCAGACATGTGGTAAGCAACGATTGGAACATCAGCGATAAAATCACGGTATCAAAACACCAACGGACACAGACCCATTAAAACTGCAATACACATCGTCTCAATAATATACCAAAGTATTGCGATAACTGCGTATTGTGATGTCCCTGTCAATATCCAACCCCAGTTGGCCACCTATTCCCAACACGTATATACATTACATTCCCCAGAATTACAAACAGCACCTCCACACAAACACCACCCTGTCGGCAGCTCACCGTTTCATCCGTTTTTCAGCACATTCCTTGTCTCCACTGCCGTAGTTCTCCTTGACGTGGAGCGCGTCGTAGGTGAGCGTGTACTCTGTCTCGTCGTTATAGTCCGGCCCTAAAAGGGTCCTTGCCCAGATGCCCATGTCGTAGGGGGGCAGTGTTCCGCCGAACTCGGACGGCAGACAGTCGGGAAGGATCAGCTGGTGCAAACTGTTCAGGTTGTTCCCGTGGAGGAAAATCTGCAGGGAAGAATTACGAGGTAAAAAAACATTTAAAAAAAACCCAGAATCACTAGTTGATTTCTTAATTTATTTTAGCCAATGCTTAGTACCTGGGATGCTCCTAAAGGTTGTTTTATAGGTATATTTTGGACTTCTAGATCAACATAAACCTATCCAGCAAAATCTGAAGATCCCCAATTGCTTTCGAGGCCTACAGGACTAGTGCTGAGTCTGACATCCACGTTGTGCAGCCTGCATTCAACTAGCATTTAATTACATCCATCTCATCAGGCTTTGACAGATCCGAAGGGTTCCAATGCTAGCAGACCTGAGCTTAAACACTCAGTATGGAAACTGAGGCTGCTCCTGGGGTGGGGTTAGGGTTAGAGAAGGTGAATGAAACAGTAAAAAAGGCAATTACCCTTTTCCTAGTCTTGTCCTTGAGAAACGGCTTGATGATGGTGTACATGGCGTGGATGTACCAGGGTTGGTTTACAAAATGGATCCCACCGAAGCGAGCCGGGAAGCTGTCCTGTAGCAAAGCAGGTAGGGGAAAGGTGGGTGGGGGGGGCTGTGATAGGTTCTACGTAATGTTTTTTCATTATTTCGGCTCTTCTTCTCTACCACTTTCCTTGCAACAGAGATACTTTGAAATCCAATGACATAATAAAAATAAGTGTAGAGTACCATCTCCCATGGTAAAAAAAGAATAGTATTAAATTCTAGGCTAACCCAGTCCTTTGGTCCCTCTGTGTTTTTATACAGTAGCTCAATAAAATGGAATTTGTCATTTTGTTTAATAGATTTTTGACAGAACAGTACAGTAGCCTGCAACAGCAGCTATAGATGGGAGCCGGAGAGGAGGATGACAAAACTTCAGTAGATCCTGAAAAGGTTTTTAAGACTTTGAAACTGAATTGCTGTTTAAAATGCCTACATATCTACAGTCACTTGTGGTGTCAGACCAACAATATCATTCCCAAGACAAAACTATGTAAATATATGGCTAGCAGGTCTCTGAGTCATACTCGACAGTTTTTGACAATATATTTGGAGTCTCGAAGGATTAGATTTGTTTTTACTTATTGCCATTTCTTAATAAACCCCTGATTTCACTTATAAGGTATACATATCTGGTGGGTTCTCAACACTTTAAGGGAACTTAGTGATTTGTAATTCATATAAAATGTATATGTGACATAATATCTCCACTGTCTGGTTGTTGATCTGCCAATAAAATATTGCATCATCATTCAGATTTGGATTTTCAAAGCATTTGAAATCAGCGCATACACTAACCCTTGTGCTTCACCTTGTTACTTAGCAACAGGACATCCCATCAGTATGTAGGCCTACATTAAGGACTATTGTCATATTGTTGAGTAATCTTTATTTACAGCAGGCTGCACTGCACAGTAGGTTAAACTATGCTGTCTGTCTCTGTCCTTACAACTGATAAAGAACACCAAACTAAGTACAATCGACCACATAGTGTTTAAAGATTCACAAATTGCATATGTCAAAATACCTGGAATAGGCAAATCAATCACATGAATCAAACCGAAGCATAGAAAAATATAGCTCTACATTAGACTCAAAACCATAACATCTATTTGGACCTCACAAGTCATAAAAAAATGTCTATTTGAGTTTAGTTTTATTCTGTTAATTGCGCTTAATATAACCGTAGTTTGGCTTACCTGCAGGCCTTCAATGGCTAGTTTGAGGATGTTGGGTGTAAGCTTGGATGCCTGCTTAAAGGAGAAGTTACTCCAGTCGATTATTAAGATGAAACCATTGATTTGGAGTTCCGGGTTCTCTATCAGGACCTCCAGGGAGAGAAGGATGGCCCGGAGAATGTCTGTGAAAGAGTTCCTTTACAGGGAACGAAAGAGACATCAGATTGGGATACAATCAAGGACAGTCCAAAACTGTGCTGTATCAAGACTTAATAATGTAATGCTGATTTATTCTGGTGTATCTGACCATTGAGGTCAGACAGACAAAAACCAGAGTAAGGTTTCTTGTCAGGTGACTGGTTGTTTTGCTACATCATCCCAAATTAAATATTAAAGTATTCCAATAATAAGCCCTAGAGATTAAGAGCTCGAACACAATTTCTTACTTAACAGATGAAACAAGATCCCAGAAACCCTTTCAGTGAGACATCAATGAAGAGCTTTCAGTAAAACAAAATGTGCCTACTAAAAGTTCCGTACACTCACCTTCCCTGGTCCCAGTTGGAGGCGAAAAGGATGAGTATCTTCCGGCCATGCTGATCTGGTGTTTCTAGGACACCCGGGAAGCCGTCCATCAGAGCCCGCTTGATGCCCGGGTCGTCCACTTTGAAGCTCTGGAACATATCCAGATTCTGCTGCCGGAACTGAAAGTACTGGGCTAGGAGCCGGAAGGTTTCTGCCTGGTTGAACTTGCGTGCCCGTAGAAATCTCAGGATGAAGTCGTCGTCTGTGCGCAGGAAACCGACATCCGGCCGTGTCACAATCATGTCGCGCACTTGCTGGATGTCCGCGTGGAGAGTGTCAGGGTTCTCGTTGAGCTCAAGGCGAGCTTTCTCTGTGGTCTCAGAGCTCAGGCCAGCTTGCAAGTGGGTCATGGCTTTGGCTTTACGCAAATTCACTCTGTTGTTTTTTTCTTTCTGTTTTGGATAACTACTAGTGTAGAGGCCCACTTAGGAGACAATCTTGATTGCTGTCCGGGACATTGTTGATGGTAGCGTCTCACTGACACTCGTCTCTCTGGAACACCCCCTGAACTCTCTCACCTGCTGTGTCTAGCCTCGGAAGAAAAAGAAGTAAGATTCTGGTCCAATAATACACAAACCCAGGACACTGTTTAAACACTAAAACATGACTCCTTTTCTTCCTTTTTAAACTGGAGTAGGCCAATGGGCTAAGCATTGATCCCACAAAAGGTGATAAGATAGTACTAGTTCTACTAGGCCATACATAAATTTTTTAAGGTTCTTTATACAGTCTTTATATGACATCTTTTCATGTCATATAATTTACTATGGAAGGAAGAAGGCTTTTCAAAATAGTTAAACAGGCACCAGGGGTTGGGAAATGCCTATGGAATGACCATATTTGTTTGTTGTACCCTTTTTCTCCCCCAATTTTGTCATATCCAATAGTCAACCCGTCCGGTGTCATTGCATTAACTTCAAAACAGTTATGGGAGTGTTGATGACTGGCAAGCCTTCCTCATAGCCCTCGTTGAAAAGCCGTTCCGCTTTTTCACACTGCTCCAACCAAAACGTTGAGTGGGTCATACGTGTGAGGGTACACTCCCCCGTGTGATGACATTAGCTAGCTAATATCATCCCGGGTCAATGGGGCTTCACAGCCAGTCACCAGTTAGCGACAAAGTCAAGACTTAAACCTGGACTATGATGGTTAGATTGGTCTTGAACCTACACTGTGGTGGTCAGCTTGGTGAAATGACAAAGCACCTTAGAGCTCTGCTCTACATGGGTGGGTCCAAGGGCAGACTTTCAATAAAATAGACAATTTCTGTAGGTAATAGGCAAATCCTGTAGTTAAGAAGGGTGTTGCTAACTTAATGGGAAATCTAAAAACTATTATTTTGTTTAAATGTAACAGGCAGATCATTTCCATTTATTAAAATGAACCAGTACCAACTACATTTGCCAGATATGCATTCCACGCTAAAAACTAAAATATCATCGAAACATATCTACAACAGACCTGCTAAATGATCAAAATGTATAGTTTAATAATATAATTAGAATCAAAATAAGTATTTTTTTAATAATATGTATGTTTTATTATATTTATAGCATTTTACTTGAGATCATTAGCAAAACTGATGCCACCAATTGAAGGCCATCGCATGTGATAGCCTGCTGGTACAAGCATGTTGTCGATCAGATGCTCACCAATTACTGTATGGGGCAAATACTGCGAGGCCGGCCTCTCTCTGTGATTATTAATTCATGAAATATTACCTCATCTCTCTTGCTATTGAGAGATAGCGTAGCGAATAACATGGCAAATAGTATGCCACAGCTCAATAACAGAATACCTATTCCATCTGCCGTTCAAGGATTAATTTCGTCACGACGTTCCGCACCCACAATGTGAATCGGGATGACCTGCCATGTAACCGCAGAAACCTGCCACATATTTTTTCAATAAACATTTTGTCAATGTTGAGATAAATGAACTACTTACATGAACACCACGCCCTGTAAAATCAGTCAGGTATCCGATGAGGCGCAGGACCGCACACCACACATATCATTTCATAGACAAATACTGGCCATACTGTAGGTGTTTCAATGCAGAAAAATCACCCAGTCGGCGATTACAACGTTTGGTTAAATAAAGAAAATGAGAATTATTCCTTGAGTCTACCTGGTAAAATGTTACTCGAACACCGGTAAGGTAGGCTACGCTATTGCGTTGTCCGATTGTATCCTCCGGTGTAGGCTTCCTAAAAGGATGCTGTGACCCATAAACGATACAGATTGGCGGCCATGCGTATATCTAGCAGCTTCGAGGGTTGTACGCGCTCTGGGAGGCGGGCGAAGACCAGACAAATGCAAACAGCGTATAGTGATGGAGACGCGCAGACGGTGAATCACCCGGTGGAACTCAATGCCGTGTGCCGCAATGTATCACACCATTCTTACGACATACACTATAGAGTATTCTCATCAGCTTGGTCTTATTAATCGTCCAATACAAAAATGTATGCGGTCTGCATCAATCCCATTCACAAAAGAAAATGACAAATTGGTTAACATTTGGCTTATAAGGATGAGTGCATTAGCATCCATTTGCTCATTTAAAGCAGCTGATTTTTTTCAAATAAGTATAATAAACATTTTGACCATAATCTGAATAAGCCTAATATACTTCATTAAAGGGAATGCAATGTCATTTCCAAGTTATTTCTTGCAACAGTGCCAGCCAAACTTTTTGAACCTGGCCCCAATTAATTTCTGTCAGAGTGACTGGGGATACCATTATTGGTGTAGCCTACGGTAGGCTACGTTAGAAATCTTATAAAAGAGTTCAGTTCAATGTTTACATAAACATTGTATGCATAAACAATATAGTCAGCAATCAATTATATTTTAAGCTATCATATAAGAAATGTAGATATTGTCCCATACAATACATCTATACCATTCATTTTTCGTTCCTTAGCCTACTTAAGCGACCCCAATGCAGAAGACGGTGGTTCACCCGTCTTCTCAAAGACCTTAGAAATAATATTACCACTTTCGCTAAACATCAAGATGCTTCTGCGCATGTCCTTTTTTTACATCTATAGCCCAGCCGACGCAAAAAAAGGTTCTGCCAGCAGTATCTTGCGTTTAACCTGCTGGAGATTTCTGCAGTGTGTAGAACAATAAAACAAAGGAGAAAACTAGGAAGACGTAACCACAAACAAACAAAAGACAGACCTTGCAACCTACCTTGCAACCTATTTCAAATAGTCTTAAATTACAAATTAGATATTGAATAATTTACTTTCGCTATGTTATATGTTCTATTTAAGTTCTACACATTTTTACAAATTAATAAAAAACGTATTTCGTATATTTGTTGCATAAGGATTCAACCCCTTTACTTAGGCAAGCCCAAATTTGGGTAAATAAATCACATACTAAATTACATGGACTCAATCCGTGTGAAATAATTGGCACTCTGAAATGACTATCCCTTCTTCTGTCCCCCATACATACAACATATGTAAGGTCCCTCCGTAAAGTATTGAATTTCAAGCACATATTTAGCCATAGCTAAAGAACAGAGCGCTTCCAAAGTCTCATGAAAAAGTCAGTGATTGGTATATATGACGCCGATAATTATATCGGACATAAAGTATTTATTTCAGCATGGTCAATGTAATAATTATTTGATGGATTATGTATTAAACCACCCTCTGTATATATATTTATTTATAATTTGATCGTGGTCTCCTAACCCGTTTAGGAGGACTGCAAGGGATGGCAAGCTGGTGAATGAATAAATCGCTTAGCCTGAGGACTCCAGGTTTGAGCAAGCTGTTATCATTAACTGAGTTGGAATTTAACAACAGCTTAATCTCAAACAAGAATGAGTCAACGGCTACACACATCTTTCATTCAAACCTCCAAGGTGCGTGAGATGCCTTGAATAGAGAGTGAACTGCGCTGCCTGACTGCCACCGGACCATTTGCTCCTCTGCCCCTGTGGATCTTGCCGTCCTTTTGCTCATGCTGTGGATCCCTCTCGACTGTCATTCCGTTTTCATCTCATACAAGACAGATGAAATTGCTATGGAAAAATTAACACCGGACAACCTGCTCTTCTCCGACTACTGACAAAACCCACATGGATGATCTGTTTGAGGCTTGAAACACCTTCAAGTTCTCCGACAGGTTCGATTGTTTCCATTCGGGCTATGAAGGGAGATACAGAAATACCTTAAGTTCTTTGAAGTTTCTTCACGGTATTAATTTATTAATTAATTTATTCAGGGGAAACACGTTGAGAACAAGTTCAAATTTGTTAGTGCGCCTTGAGAATACAATTTTTAAAGGGATAAATTAAGTAAAAGAAAAAACATTAAAATATCGAACCCATAAATATATCGAACACATAAAAATATTTAACATATTCAAATATTTAATACACTCAGTTATCATTTACAGATACATGATTTACGTGATAAAATGAAGGCAACAGATCAAGAGCAAAAACAAATCAGCAGGCTTCTAAACTCTTCAAAAACGACACAAGGCTCTTTAGTTTGACATTTTCATTCCAGGTCAGTGGGGCATGATAAGTAAATTAGTTTCATGGGGTTCAATAACCAGCCTAAGTGAATACAGTATTATCAGTCACTTGTTCTACTGTAATTTGTAGTTTTAACCTGTGCTGAATGTTTCTGTTTGAATGTTTCATTAGAAGAAACACATCTTCCTAATCAATAAATAAAAAAACGAATCGTGCCTCAAGTTACAATATTATTAAGGTTGATAGCTTACCAATGTACTTGAGTTAGAATTATATGCTGTGCAAAATGCATACTGGTGGGCAGGTCTTTGACTATAAATCATAGTCTATAAATAGGCTACAAGTGAAAAAAATGTGTGTTCTGCAAGAGTTGTGCCAAACTAAAAGGAAGGGTCCTCCAGGAGGAAGTCTCATATGCTAACCAAACAAGCTAAAATACCTAAAGGACGAAAGTAGTTAGACTAAACTAGCTGCCACACATCATCATGGCACTTCTTCACATTGTGTTCCATAGCATCCTCTCTGGTGAGTTCATCATATGTAGCTGCTACAGAATGTACTGTAAAGCTGTACTGAAGAACACTTGACTGCCAGTGTGTAAATACATTAGAATAGATGTTGCTTGTACCTGACTGTACCATCTAGGAACTAAAAGGGCAAGTCTGTGGCTAATGTGAACTTGTGGTCTCTCCAGCTGCTGTGTGGAGGTTCTCTATTGCAGATGGTGTTTCAGTATCTGGATATGAAGGAAGTGGAGCAGAGATCAGATGTCCCTATGACCATCCATACAAACAATCTGGGAAGTATCTCTGTAACAAAATGTGCGACTACCATGATATTGTCATTGAAACTCAACGGGGAGTTAGCCGTGCTGAAAAAAGCAGATTCTCTCTGTTTGATGACACGAAGAGAAGAGTGTTCACTGTGAATGTCAGCAACCTTACAATTACAGACGCTGGCATATATTGGTGTGGAGTGAGCACAATCTTTCTAGATATCTATACCGAAATCAAACTGCAAGTAGTGAAAGGTATGTTTTTATGTGATTTGTTTTTCAGTTATATATGCATATTTAAATACATATTTAATATATATCCCAGAGTATCCAAAAAAGTTATCTTTTTCTGAAAGTATCTTGTGTCATAGGATTTCCCGTGGTAAACAACTTTTTACCTTGGCATATTATACATATTTAAACACTGGGTCAGTAATTTGCCTGTCTTATGTCCATTTGTTTGCCCTCAGATGGGATGGTTTTTAAATATCAGTTTATGTCACTAAAAACCTGATCCACATTTTTAATAAGTCCAGAAAAAGGCAGGTTTTAGTGGAAATGACAGGTGCCAGGTTTGTTCAAATGGAACCCCAAGTTTTCCAAATGACTAAAATTGCTCAGGTCATTTTTAATGTGGTTGGTGGGGTTGATGTTGGATAGGGCTGCCTTGTCTTGTAGCACAGGTCATTTTTAATGTGCTTGATGTTGGATAGGGCTGCCCTGTCTTATAGCACAGGTCATTTTTAATGTGGTTGGTGGGGTTGATGTTGGGTAGGGTTGCCTTACCTAATAGCCCAGGTCATTTTTAATGTGGTTGTTGGGGTTGATGTTGGGTAGGGTTGCCTTACCTAATAGCACAGGTCATTTTTAATGTGGATGGTGGGGTTGATGTTGCATAGGGCTGCCTTGTCTTATAGCACAGGTCATTTTTAATGTACTTGATGTTGGATAGGGCTGCCGTGTCTTATAGCACAGGTCATTTTTAATGTGGTTGGTGGGGTTGATGTTGGATAGGGTTGCCTTACCTAATAGCACAGGTCATTTTTAATGTGATTGGTGGGGTTGATGTTGAATAGGGCTGCCTTGTCTTATAGCACTCTGTTGACTCCTTATGGTGGGTCGTGTGCCTGGTAACTCTGAGTAAAAAGTTTTTTTTTCATCTATGCAGAATAGCGATATGTATTTAGTTGATGCCAGTAGAAGATGTCAGTACCTTCTGGTTTCAGCAAGCAGGGCCAACCCCTCCCTCACCCAGCAGGAAGCAGGGGGGTGGGTGTGCTGCAGCCCCCCTGTTTTAGCCTCAGCTACCCCTGACGAGATTCTGAAAGTCATTTTTGCTTTGTGTCATCTGCTAGATACACCCTACTGATTTGCTTCCTTCACATCTAAAAGTTCTGCTGCCAAAACAGGTGCCCTTGCGCTCACAAAGCAAATGTGGATATCTGATTAGCCCCACCCCCACCCTCCTCTCCACTGAACCATCAGCACTCCCTTAATTTGACTTGCAATAACACTTCAGTTGTAATGTTTTCAGACACCAGCAACAGTCTCAAAATAGAAGAACTCTATTCAAAATGCAAGCAGACACACCTGCCTAATAAGAAACAGTTGTGAAGTGAACTGTCCAAACACTTCGACATCCATCGGGAGGGGGGGGGGTTATACAAAACAAATGGTCAAATCTATATGTTTTCTAATTTATTGACAAAAGCACTATCAACTTATAGCTGATAGGTGGCACTGTAACCACATAGTCATGCTATAATTTCAGATGCAAAGGGCTAGAATATAGAGCCTAAAAACTAAACTGTGTCACTGTCCAAATGCTTTTGGACTTCACTGTACTTCTGATTTCACATGAGGGGACTACATATATATATACAGAAATACATTACTAATTTATCCAGAGTGATGAACAGTACTTAGGGCATACATTTGTTTTTTCATACTGGCCCGTGTGGT
Source organism: Esox masquinongy (assembly GCA_016801175.1). Taxonomy (NCBI): domain Eukaryota; kingdom Metazoa; phylum Chordata; class Actinopteri; order Esociformes; family Esocidae; genus Esox; species Esox masquinongy. Next base: position 12,945 of record JACXGI010016421.1, read on the forward strand.
TATCAAGCCCACAACCCTGTCGTTAGAAACCCCAGTGCAGTGACTCTCAAAAGTATTCACCCCCTTGAACATTTTTACATTTTAATGTGTTACAAAATGACATTAAAATTGATTTAATTACAGGTTTTTGCTGCTGAATAACATAAAATAAGTCCATAATGTCCCTTTGACAGCAACTACAGCCATAAGTCTATTTGTGTAAGTCTCTACCAGCTTTGCACATCTGGGCACAGCAATTTTTGCTAATTATTATTTGCACAAATGTCAAGTTCAATCGGGACCTTTGGTGAATGGCAATTTTCAACTCTTTCCATAGATTCCCAATTGGATTGAGGTTTGGCCTTTGATTGGGCCACTCCAGTTCATTTACCGGACAATGACCCCAGACATACAGCCAAAGCCACACTGGAATGGCTTTGGCTGTATGTCTGGGGTCATTGTCCGGCTTGAAGATAAGTCTTTTCCCAAGTCCCAGATCACTTATAGACATCAACAGGTTTTCTTCCAGGATTTCTTGGTACTTTGCTGCATCAATTTTGCCCTGCATCTTCACAAGCTTCTAGGCCCAGATGCAGAGAAGCATCCCCATAGCATGATGCTGCTACCATCATGCTTCACAGAAGGGATGGTGTTCTCAGGATGATGTACTGTGTTAGGCTTGCACCAAACATAACACCCAGCGTTGGGGCCAAATGCTCTACTTTGGTCTGATCGAACCAATCGTCAATCGTCTTCCACTACGTCTCAATGTCTCCCAAATGCCTGGCAAACTCTAGCTGAGATTGTATGTGTTTTTCTTTTCTGCCACTCTCCCATAAAGGACACTTTTGTTGTTGCAGTTTGGCTATTTTTGCAGTATGCACAGTATCTACCAGTTGATTCTTAGAAGATTGTAACTCCTTTAGAGTTGCCATACACCTCTTGGTTGCCTCCCAGACCAGTCTGGATACTTAGGTTTTGAGGTGGTCTATTCTTGACTTCTTCACACTTGTGCCATATTCTCTCCATGACTTTACTATGCCCTGGGGGATTTTTAATGCCTTGGAAATGTTCTTTTATCCTACCCATGATTGGTGCTTTTGAAGAAACATATTCTAGATTTGCTTTGATGGTCAGGACTGGTACTATGATTCAAAGGGACCGTGATCTCACTGTCATTTAAAAGGTCCTAGCCTTGAAACATATTAAAAATAATAATAATTGGAAACAGAAATGAGCATAGGATGGGAATTTTACCGGGACAGGACAGGAATGCTCTGCAGTTATATAACTTTCATCAGGGCAGCACTGGAAAAATATTTACAGGTCAAAACAGGACAAGAATGAACTGTTACTCCTAGTGCCAACCTCTAGTGGGAAGGTCTATAACATGCTTGTGATTGAACTTCTATGGCAGGTGAAAAGGGACTTGAATAAGCTATTGAAACGACCTAATGTGCATACCACCGCGTATGCGACCATGTATACGTCTATACGCGTATGCAACCGTGTATACGTGTATGCACCCATGTATACGCGTTCCTATACCCGTATACACGACGCGTCAGTATACACGTTCAGCCGACTGTCATAGACGACCTACCCAGACGACTGAACGCACGTGTATACGCGTGTAGATATTATCCCGTACAGTAGAGGGCGCAGAAACCCCGGGATATCTAGTCTGTACGAACAGGAAGTTGTTAAACACCTCCGACGAAGAGAGGAGGAGCGGGTTCGTTTTTCGGCTAAATACAGGTGAGTTAAGATAGTCTTTTCATCTAGCTAAAATCACCAGGCATGTGGAGGTGCTTGGTTATGCAATATAGCTAGTTAGCAGTGAGTTTTGTTGCCTCGGTTTGCTAGCGACATTGTAATTATTTTTTTCACTCTCGAACATTTCATCAATGTGAACTGTATCGGCCATTGGCTATAGCATATACCTCCTCCCTTCCCAAACCAAAGTTCATGTCCATTGCTCAATAAAAGTTGTAGTTACTTAATGTTTTGTAGCCCTTTAACCGCAACATCTTTTTTAGGCTTATAATTTTTATTTGACCATATTTAATACTGTCTTTGCTATGCTGCTTTCTCAGTATGAGTTTTAACAAGCGAGACTGGGTGGCTAGTTAAAACCACAGACAACGAATTCAAATCGCAGACATTAACATGTTTTTCATTAGTATATTTACAATTGTGCATCTCTCCTACAGGTTTCCCATGAAGAATCTATTTTATTTTACCCTTTTCTGTAAACAGGTCTTCTTTCTCTTATTTATTATTATTATTATTTTTCTTCACAGAAAACTGATAGGCTTACCTGTAATGTGTAGTCTATATACTTTATTTTTAAGTATTGTAGATATAATTTAAATGTAAATATAATATATTTACATTTAATATAAATATAAATAAATATAATATAAATGTAATATAAATATAAATAGCCCTATTGTAAATATGGAAATAAATGCTTTAACGACATCTGGTAATTATTCAATAAATGTACTACATACGTATTCAAATGTTTCAGTTTTGTCGTGTCTTTTGAATTTTAATGGAATCCCTAACCTGTGAATTGCAGTTTTACATTGTGATTACACAGTGCAGATCGGGAGTGTCATATTTCTCTAGAGAGTAGTATAAAAAACATTGTACTCCCTACCTTATTTTCATTTTTCTTATTTTGGCCATTTGGCCAAATCAATAGCTTTATTTAAATAACAACAGCCAGCCATGAACGGGTTGTCTTATAACACCTGCCATATAATAAATAATTTATACTTGGTTTAAGAAGATACTAAAAAAAACATTATATTAAGAAAATGTATTTCAAAAGAGTATTACATAGCATATTTTATTTCAGTTATACTGGGCTTAGTAGGGAGTGTATGCGCTGACTTCAAATTATATTTTCCCATTCGTTACCAAAGTGAATGCATATTTAACCGTTAAAAGTAAATGCAATATAAAAGCATAGGGAGGGTGTTTATAGTT
>JACXGI010016422.1:0-15918 GCA_016801175.1 Esox masquinongy
TGTCTTCATGAAACTGCATTTGTCTGAACGTGTGCCCTTTACTAAAATGCAATACTGTACAGCCTTTCTGAAATTACATGTATATGGCAGTTTTGTTTATTTCACTATTAAGCTATTGACATTTCATTGTGCTTTTTAGCTTCTGATAAACGTCTGACTGAAGAGAATGTCAAGCTGAGGGCACAGCTGGCTCTACAATGAGGTAAAAACAAGACTATAGTTGCGCTAGCATGTTGCCTTCATGAAACATTTCATTTGTCTTGAATGTCATGCAATTGTCAAAATCATGTCAGACCACTTAAGTACAATATCTGATTACTGTATTACAGGAGTATGACGTCACGGCGGTACAAGGGACCTGCTGTGAATATGAATGACATCTCCAGCGCAACCAATATTGTTGCTAATCTACAGTACTTTTTTTTTTTTAACTGCTGCTATGGACAGTGTTATGTATATGATCGCATTATCCTCTTAATATATTTAAAGCTGTGTGTGAATGTTCTTAATTTTGACTGTAGTTGTAGTGTGCTATGCCACCATTCATAAGCTTATTGCACTGATGTATCTATAATATTCAACAACTATCGATTGCTGCTAGGTCACACTTATGTATATTACTGCCATTCTAGCACTTGTTTATTTTGTATTGTATTATGTTTATTTTGTACTTTTTCACATTCAAATACTGTAATTTTACTATATCTGTTGCTGGACATGTTTTCTTGCACGATTTGATTCTTTAAAAATCTGCAAAGCTGGCCAGATGCTTTGCAGAAAGCTGGCCAGACGCTTTGCAGAAACGCTCGGCAGCCGCAGCGGCAGAAAGCTGGTGGGCCACTGGCGTGTTGCTTGCTGGGTCAGCTTGCAAAAGCCGTGAAACGTACTACCGCAGACTGTGATATTCAAATATAAATCATTTTGCCACAGTTCTACTGAAATTTTAGTGACAAAACTCAGAGCGTCCGTATTTTACATTGGCAAGTGTTATTAATGAGTTGCATGATTCTAAATATCAAGTTAGTTACAGTTATGCACATTTTTATACAACTACAAAAGTAATTCCAATTTTGCAAATCTTTTTTACAAGTGTGCAAAATGTTTTTCCAACTATAAAAGTAATTCCAAGTTTGCAAACTTTTTTACAAATAAATAACTTATGTCACTGTTTTACCCTCATAGAAACGCCCCGTCAATTCGATAATTTTGCATTGATTAAAACCCTCTAAGCGCAATTGACGCGCAGGCGCGTCAATGAAAAACATTTTTATTCACTGCTCCGTAACCGTAGAAGTTAGATGCTTCATTCTTCTTCCACGTTAATAGGGATATTCTGATACAAATAATGTCTCGTTTGTGTACTTTCGTCAACCAGAAGCCCCACAATCGTGATCACAAATATTGATCACCTATAGTCCTTCAGGATTTCAGCAGCAGCCCTAACTAATTATACTTGATCTTTTTCTGTTGTTTAGAAGTCTACAATACATAAACCAATCCAATGCGAAGTCTATCCATGTCACCCCCCTCCCCAAAAGAGAGAGAGAGAGCGAGTGAGCGCGCCAGGGGGAGAGGCGCGTGTCGCACTTACCATGCTCCCAATAAAGTCATTATGCACTTGGATTGCATTGAAGACGTATTCAGTTGCTACAAGCAATTGTTTTGAGAAAAAAGAAATGGCCAAACGGCTAAAGAAGTGGAATAAATGATTATGGAGAGCGAGGATAGTGAAAATTGGTCTGAACATTCAGACGATGAAAAGTATCAGGATGGAATCGACCCATTTTTCTGACTTTCACATTATTACTCATGTAAGTGTCTCAATAAATGTGTTTTCAATACATCCTTCATGTAGCAGAGGGTCTGCAGAATCCCAGAATATAAAGCACTTTCTACTACTGTAAAGGATGACCATTTTAGAAGCCAAAATGTCAAGATAGTGACAGGCGGATTTTATAACCCTAGCTGTCAGAGGGTTAAGTGGGACAGTTCCTGTCCTTTGTGTTCATTGTGTTTGTCAAGGTAAAGTCATGCTAATGACTAATTGGGGGAGTGTTTTGGATATGGCTATTTCTCCTAAAATCAGACCTGTCTCCAAAAAAATTTGGAGTTTGTCCTCGTTAAAGAGACGTCCCAACACGTTGTGTTGTAGACATATTTAGGAGTCTATCTTTAACAGAAGCTCCTAGCACACCTTTGTGCTATAGTGTCTTAAATAGTTATGGTATAATTAGTTGGCTGTTAGGGAGGACTTTGAATTGTGTTGGTATGTAACTATGTTTTGTATTGTAACTTTATTACTTGACTGGAATAAATTGTATTACTTTGGAATATAGATGACTACGGCATTCCTCGTTCATCTTCATACATCAAGCTCGTAGAGCTACTGATAATTACACACACAAGTAGGTCTAAGCAACCAGACTTGGTATCCGAGTCCTGGATTCTCAAAGCAGTCTGGTTAGGCCCAAGAACATATGACATTAACTAGTCATCCCTGAGTCATGGGCATCAAAACATTCTGTGTAGCCCCAGAACACATGCCATTTTACTGAATGGTTTGTATTAAATGACCTACACCTTATGGGCGCTTATGATAACTGATATAGGCACATACACATACATATATTGAAGTGACCAGACTGATCATCCCTGAGTTCCGGGTTGCTACACGATCCCTTGTTTTCTGTACTTGACTGATGAGGAGCCCTGAGGATAACGTAGGCCGTGAAACATGATTCTTTAAATGTTTGGTTTGTGACAAAAATTTGCTACCTTTTCTAAGAACTTCCAGCATATCATGGTCATTTATGATTGTGTATGTTTACAAACAATATGGAGTCAGATTATATATTTATATTTATTTATCACTAAGGTTACGTTCCCTTGCACTCATTTCCCTAGCCGTCCCCTGGTTAACCTTTCCAACCACTCTCTCAAATACCCCTCACTACAATGACTCTGCTATAATACATTAGTCACATGTTTGTTGTGTGGGCTAATTTAACCATGTGTTTGCTAAAAACCTATGAAGTTAACATAATAATGATCATTTTGATATGATTACACTCCCCAGAGTAGGAATATATCAAATTATTAAATTATATTTTTTGTGGTGATGTTGACTTATTTCTGTGTGCATTCATTGGTGAGGGAAATTATATCAAAACCATTAGCTTGCTGGCAAAACCATTAGCTCGATGGCAAAATGTCCCACTCAAAAATGTCTGAAAATGTGGATCAGGAAAAATTTGTGGGGTAAACTCCTTTTTTGGACATGTGGCACTTTTGGGTAAGTGCTCAAATAACCCCACCATACTTTCTTCAACTCATAAAAAAAAGTAAAACACTTGGCGGGCCAATAAATCGCCCGTGATTTCTCCAACTCTTGTACTAATGTCTGTGGTGTTTAGCACACAAATCACATTTCTGCACTCCTTCTGGAGAAATATGTGTGAAACAAATCTCACTAAAATTGAAATTTCTCAAACATGACACAAACGGTGCCCCCAAGGGGAAATGCTCCTTGAATGATTATTTTAAAGAGGAAGACTAGTAAGTGTAGCACCTCTAGTCTTTACCAGATATAGTAATAAAGGCGCTAACATCAATGTAGGTTTGTAAGTGGTTTACCTTGATTAACTCATAAGAGGAGTTGCTGTTATGTTGAACAGCTGACAATTTTATTGCCTTACAACAAATATGAAACATACACAGTGCTGGACTTCATAAGGAAAAAAATAAAATAGAGTTCTTTAAAAAAAAATGGAAAAGACCCAGGAAAATGTCCTATTGAATTGCAACCCCTTAAATTGAGATTAAATCCAGAGTTCACATTCTTGCATGTGTTGGTCCAAAGCGTTCGGTTCCTTGTCTGTGTGTGTGATATGTATTTAATACTACTATAACTATCTACCCTAGTAGAGCTAATAATGTGTATGGAAATTTTATCTGGTGTATGGGTGAATGAAACGAGCTAGTCGGACTTCTCACGCAATTAGCTGCTCCACTGACCAAAGCTAGCAATTAGCTAAAAAATTTTTTTAAGGACATTTACACAATGACACAATATGCACCAAAGTACTCGGAAAACATTAGAAAACATTGTCATAACCCCGATTGTATGTTTTGTGAAAAGTATCTAATTTAAACAACAAAGTACTGTGTACCCTTTCCTCATAGTCGCCAACAACAGACTAGCAAAGAAAAACGTGTTCTTCCACTCACCGGAGTTTCAAAACTTCTCTCACAATCACAGCTGAGATTCTAATAAAATAACTACTTATCAGCGTTTTATATATGAAAATAGTCATACATTTAAGACTATTCTGTTGTTTCAAAACACATTTTCACAATGTAAAGAGATGTCTTGTTTAAAACAAATGATGACTCGCATAAAACTTTCCACAAATTTAAATGTACATACTGCATCTCCTTTTGGAAGCAACATGCCACTACACTTCTAATTGACATGGGGTATTAGATGGCCCATATTTCATATGGGTTACATAAGCATGTCTGATAACCAGTTAACCATTGCATTTTACACAGTCTTAAAAAGAGATGGTCCTACAACCATGGACCCCAAAAAGTATACTTTTTTTCTCCAATCTGGCAACCGTAACAAAATGCAGTAACCATGTTCAATGTAGAACCCTTCTATTAAGAATACCACAGCAGCTTCAGAGCCTGTGAATAAAAAGCATGAATTATCACTACCATTTCAAAGTAATGTCATTACCTGAATTAAAACAAGTCAAAGGGATGGTTTCAAGGACACAGATTTAAGCGTAGTCTAGGACAAAAGAATCAAAGTTAATGTAGAACCTCTGAGCTATAAAGGTTTCACAGTACAGTATGGAATTTGCTTTAGGACACTGACATCTGGTGGCTAGGAGTATTTGGTGCATGACTATAAGGGTGTGCCTAGGTGGACATTCACAGGGCTCTCAAAAGTTTTCACCCCGCATGCATGGGGGCCTTTTGGTGATGGGGACATTTTGGTGAACCGCAATTTTCAATTCTTATCCAATAATTTTATCTTATCCAAGTATCTTATCACCAAATACTCTCAATTGTATTGATGTCTCGGCTTTGACTGGGACATCATCAGAAATGAACCTTTCTAGTATGGCTAAAAATGACCAGTATAAACTGTAATTTGTATGTTGTCCATTCAATGGCAAAAGGTTTGACTGCTTCACCTTGTGGAATTCAGGATTGTTGGGAACCAATTCTTGATGTCCCACTTCTCTGGCAACGGATGTATGGAATTATATACAAAACAATCACTTCATCCAGTTGAAACTATTATATAAAATTATTGCAACAAAATCAAGTTGGTTGTTGGGTAATAAAAAAGTTAAAAAAGTTATCGAATTAAAAAAGTTATCGAATTCACTGTGCATGTTTTGATTCTGTTGTTAAGGAGCATGTACATCTTAAGATGCAATGAAAAACCAGTGCTATTATATCCTAACGAATCATACTTGTTTCCTGTTGAGTCCGAGGCACTCGGTGTTGTTCCTGTAGTTCTTACTACAGGAACACCACCACCGGTTTCAGAATTGGGTAAAATTGTAGTTATGCATGCTTAAATGAGAGCCATTTAAAAATGTTCAATAACATAAAGATGATAGCTTGGCCTATGTGTCATACATGTTAAAACTGAAGAGGAGGTGGAGGTCTTCACAGATGCATACAAAATCCGATAATGCGAGCTCCGATCCGTTATCTGACCCGTTATCCGACTTGGTTGGATACAACATCATGTAGTTGGCTGTCTGATCAAGCTCGGTTGCCATGTTTCTCGGATCGGTGTGAAAAAATACTGACAATATTCAAAATTATATCATAAGAAGAAAATACCCGGAAAATATTTTAAAACTTCAAATCATTCAAAATGGCTATGCTTTGCAGTTGGACAAAGACAGGTTATTTGAGCATACATCGCTCTTCACATCATGTGTGGTTTGAGGTTCTACTAAACTTGCAAATAAATGTTATAATCCGCGGTTCAGGTAGCCAATTTCATAAATATTTCAATGGAGATATGCAATCAGATGCTTTGATGTTACAAAGCTTGGTGATTAGGACTGTTGTAAAGAAATTTAAATTTTTCGCAATCGCATGATATCCAACACGGCTGACTGTGGGAGAGATGACGACTAATTTCAGAAGCTCCGTGACTCTAGAGTGCAGGTCATGTAGGCCCCTAATTATTCTAAAGTACCATAATAAATCCCACATGCACGGTTACAGACCTACATTTGTGCACAGGCCATTTAACGTATGTGCTTAAGCAGCCTACTATATTTAACAAATAAATTAAAGCGCACAATTTAGCGGAAGACCAAGGTAGCGCATTTTGGAGAAAGATGCGTAGTGCGTCCTTACAACAGACCACTTGTCTCTACGTTTTAAATTAGAGATAACGTTCTAAAAATGCAACATAGGCTAAACCATGTATTTGACTGGACGTATTATAACAAAAGCATTTGAAATGTAAACGTTAACTGTTAGATCCCGTGGGTGATTTGGATAGGAAGTTCAGGGATACAGGTCGGCTCGGATGTATGCTACATTTCAGATCTGCGGAAGACCTCTAAGATGAGGCTAACATTGGCTTCCACAACTATTATTGAAATTCTAGTTATTCGGTAGATTGTGACATCTGACATGGGTTACGCATTGGCGATAAGAGTTTACATTCCGACTTCACAGCGGCCTTAAGCTCTGTGATTCTCTTGTGCAAAAGTGATTCACTGATTGAACGAATCTTCCAGAGCAGAGATTCAGGACAACGAGTTCAATGAAAAGATTCAGTCAAAAAGAATGAATCGTTCATAATTCACACATCACTACTTCAGGTAAAGATAGCAGAGTTAGAAGCTTGGCTTCAGACGCTAATGTCAGACAAGGATTATGTTAGTGAAGAAACTGAAAAAACAGCGTCTGTGCCACCAGGAAGAAACAATAGTGTTGTTAGCCCCGGGCACAGCCCCTGCAGCCGGGCAAGAACTTTCTCTTGGTCACGGGGAAGAAATGCCGCCGACCAGTTAAACCTGGGTCGCTGCTAGAGCCAACAGAGATTTCAACAGGTTTTCCTCACTGGAGTCCCGAGCCGTCTTAAGTGGGGAAATGATCAGCAGGCATTTTCTACTGGTGGCCTGGAAAAACTGAAAAGTCTAGTCATCGACTATTCCATTACCCGCAGTATTAGACTGAAGAATCAGCCAGCAATCGTACACTTTACTGGGGGGCAGAGCCACTGACGTAGCTGCAAATCTGGGGTTGGTACTAGCAAAGTCTAAAACTGGCAAGTATAGAGAGTACAGAGATATTGTTATTCACGTTGGCACCAACGACGTTAGGATAAAACAGTCAGAGGTTACGAAGCAGAACATAGCATTAGCGTGTAACTGAGCTAGAAAGATGTGTCGGCATCAAGTAATTGTTTCTGGCCCCCTCCCAGCTAGGGGTAGTGACGAGCTCTACAGCAGACTTGCACAACTAAATCGCTGTCTGAAAACAGAGCTCTGCCCGTCGCAGGAGGTATGACCATGAGAGGTCAGGCTACAAGCTGTTAGCCAGGCTTGTTGTTGTCTCTCCGTTGCGCCCATTGTGCAATTGGGGTGAACTCTGCTGGCAATACTCAGACCTCATTTTTAGGGTGTTTGCGGTTGGTTGGTGTCCCCTTGGTTGATGTTTGGCAATGTGGGTGGATTGACTTCCTGCCTGTTGGGTCCTGTCCAGGGCCTCCCCCGGATAGGGCCACAGTGTCACTAGACCCCCCTGTCTCAGCCCCAAGGTTTTACGCTGCTATATTAATGTGCCGGGGGGAGTAGTATCAGTTCTTCTTCTCCACTGTAAATCCTTGTAAACCTAAGGAATGCACTCTGTACATTTTCTTGTCTCCTGCTCCGTTCAAACTTAGGAGGACATGAAGTCTTAGCCCACAGCTCCCGAGTACCAGGCTCTAAAAACGTGTTGCTGCCTCTGTCCAAAGTCCTTTTGGCTGTGTTGCAGATCAAGACGATACCTGACGATCAGTATTCTAAGAGAAATATAAAGAAGTGCAGCTTGAGTTGTTGTGTGATTGACAATGTGTAAGTGTAGGCAGCTAGCATGCACATTGAAATTATCTTTGACCTATTTTCTTCCAACTTCTCATTCTTTCTGCCCTGGGGTGGGGGGGGGGTTGTTTAAGCCCCGAATGTATTGTGATCCTAGCACCACTTCTGCTACTGGCCCTTGCTTCATATTTGGTGGATTTGAGGATTCAGGCTCCAGAAAAACCAAAACAAGTGGCATGTGGGTGGCGCAGCAATCTCGAGTGTGACCATAACAATGTCTGCAGTTGGGAAACCAGTGCATTTATCTGTCTATCACTGCAACAACCACACCAGGCCTGGAAAGCACCGCATGTTCTCTGTCTCTACTCATTGTGGTTTTTGTTCAGCACATATTCTGTTTCTAGGTATGTATGTACGTACTTCAGGCATATATATTGTGGCCAGATGCATGACTGTGCCTGTCTTAGGTGGTCTCGATATCCCAGTTGAGATCTTACCCGTCTTTGGCTAACCAGGGTTTCCCCAGAGCACAAGCCAAAGCAGCCACCAGACCATAAAAACTTTGGCCAGCAACAAAAAAACATGTTGCTTGTTCAGACACACTCACACAGTAAAAATCTACGGGATTATTATTAAGCTTATATGTGCATAATTTATATTCACATATAAGCTTACAGTCTTGTTCTGTTCTTCTAATGTAGTTCTTACATAGCCTGGAGGTATGTTAAATACAGTCAGGTCCATAAGTATTTGGACAGTGACCAAGTTATTATTTAGCTGTCTACCATATTTGAGTTTTGATTTTAAATAATTAACATGAGATCAAAGTGCATACTTATAGCTTTTATTTGAGGGAATTTACATCCATATTATGGATGTAGGTATTTGAGCACTTTAAATATGGTCCCGCCATTTTTAAGGTACCAAAAGTAATTGGACAATTGGCTGCTCAGCTGTGCCACAGCCAGGTGTGTGTTACCTCATTAGTTAATTTACAAGTAAGCAGATAAAAGGTCTAAGTATGGCATTTCTAGGTTCATCTGAAAAAGCTTTTACAGTTCTGGAACAACATCCTGTGGACAGATGAGACAAAGATCAACTTGTACCAGAATGATGGGAAGAGAAGAATATGCAGAAGGAAAGAATTTGCTCATGATCCAAAGCATACCACCTCATCTGTGAAGCATGGTGGAGGTAGTGTTATGGCGTGGGCTTGTTTGGCTGCCAATGGAACTGGTATTATGTAGTATGATGTGACTGCTGACAAAAGCTACAGGATGAATTCTGAAGTGTTTAGGGCTGTATTACCTGCTGAGATTATGCCAAATGTTTCAAAACTCATTGGATGGCACTTCACAGTGCAAATGGACAATGACCCGAAGAATACTGCGAAAGCAGTAAGGCAAAAAAAGTGGAATGTTCTCCAATGGCCAAGTCAATGAACTGATCTGAGTCCAATTGCTGAAGGCAAAACTGAAGGCAGAACCCCCCAAGAACAAGCAGGAATGCCTTCACTGCAACTGAAGACAGCTGCAGTGAAGGCATGGCAGAGCATCACCCAGCATCTGGTGATGCATATGGTGGTTCCAGACTTCGTGCAGTCATTGACTGCAAAGGATTTGCAACCAGAGTTGGGGGGTAACGGATTACAAGTAATCTGTTACATGTGATTACAAAAAAAACAGTAACTGTAATCCTAGTTGGAAGCGCTAGTTTAAAGTTATCTGGTTTTGGTTGGTTGGATGGCTGGTAAAAACAGAGTATATCTTCGATAATATTAGCCGAGTTATATAAAATGTTATTTAGTTATCTACTCGATGCATAATTCTCAGAACAATGATAGGCAATAGGCCTAGCTGGTGTTATATCCTTTTCAAGTTTCAAGGTTTATTTGTCAAATGCACCGAACCACACAGCCAGGACGAGTTGCACCGAATAACTTTTACAGGAATTGTTTAATACATTAGGCAACTATTTGTTAGATAGCTGTAACATGGCGCTGCCTTCAAGATACAACATTATATGGAATTTACCACGACATTTGAGGAGAAAAGGTGTGTTGGGAAGCACTCAACTCCGTCCATACAGGTAGGCCATGTGATTCTGCTTGCTTTGCATCTCTGAAAATTGTGTTCATTGATTATCATTGGCTGCTGACGTCATTTACTTTAAGCTAAGAGTGCAGGTTTATAATCACAGTTTATTTCTTTCATTTGCATATGGAAATCCATCACTGGTGGCCATAATAATCGCAGTTTACGTTCGCACGGGTAAATCTTATTTTTATGCGGGTGTTCACGATTGCAAACGTGCATTCGCGTGCCGGGGGTTACTGCAACATTTTGACAATGTTGGTTGTGGAGCAAATCATCAGACTACTGCAGATTTAGTTTATGCGCGAAAAGCTATGGATATCTTAATTTTTCATACAACAGTGTCAATATCCTTTTGGAGTAATTGCCATTTATTTTTCAACAATGTTTTGAAGCAATTAAAAACATGAATAAAACACAAATAACACAACAGGCTTAAGCATCATTAGATTTTGGGTTATGTTCAGATAAAAAGTCAGATTCTGGAAAATCGAGGTTTATTGGATTAATTGGAATGACTGAATATCTGACAGACCTTTAGCGTGTAATGTAGAGATGTAGCCCAATCATATTGAAGTAAAAAGCAATGGTTTGAAAACCCATTTCCAAAGGCACTGTAGCCTACACAACCCATAAGGTAAAAATTCCGTTTTTGGCCAGCTATGTAAACTCTAACATTGATTGATCCCGCAAAAGATGTTCAGTTGGTTATAGGCTATTCCTATTTGTTTTCCAATGCCTCTTAATATGAAAGTTACCTAAAAGTAATTAAAAGTAATCAGATTACGTTACTGAGTTTGAGTAATCAAAAAGTTACGTTACTGATTACAAATGTGGACAGGTAACTTTAACTGTAACGGATTACATTTAAAAAGTAACCTACCCAACCCTGTTTGCAACCAAGTATTAAAACTCACATTTTAAATTGATTGTTAATTTGCCCAATTACTTTTGATCCCCTAAAATTGGGGGGCTACAGTTAAGGCCAAAAGTATTCATACCTATGCAAAATTTTCAGCCATAGTGAATTTTTATTTGACCTTTAGGTTTCTTCTGGCTGGAAATGACAAACAAGTGACAAGACAAAGGTAAGACATTGTACTGGAGATACAAATGAATAACGTAACTATTTCTGTTTTTAGCCATGACTTGCAGTTGACTAGTAACTGACTAGGGAACTACTGCTGTTCAGCTGTTCTCAATTTATAGGTGATTAGAATGCTCTCTCATGGTGGAAATTACAAGACCATTTTAAATGGTATAGGAATGGTCTTAGAAAAATGTGTTTCCCAACAACTGAATGCCTTCCTGAAGACAAATAACATTTATGAAATGCTCCAGTCCGGTTTCAGACCCCATCATAGTACTGAGACTGCACTTGTGAAGGTAACAAATGACCTTCTAATGGGCCTCAGGCAAAGGTTCCGCATCCGTCCTGTTGCTTCTTGATCTTAGTCCTGCTTTTGACACTATTGATCACTCCCTTCACTTAGAGAGACTGGAAACCCATATTGGGCTACGTGGACATGTTCTAGCCTGGTTTAAATCTTATTTATCTGAAAGATATCAGTTCGTATGCGTGGATGGCATATCCTCTGACAAATCAAAGGTATGTTTTTGTTTTCCTCAGGGCTCGGTTCTGGGCCCATTATTGTTCTCACTATATATGCTGCCTCTGGGTGATGTAATCCGGAATCACTATGTCAATTTTCACTGTTATGCTGATGACACACAGTTATATATTTCAAATGAAGCATGGAGAAGCCCCAAAATTAGCTACTTTGGAAGCATGCGTTTCAGATATTAGGAAGTGGATGACAGAGAACTTCTTGCTTTTAAACTCAAGAAAAACAGAAATGCTCGTTTTAGGACCCAAGAAACAAAGAACTTTGTTGGCAGATCTCACTGTGAACCTTGACGGCTGCATGGTCATATCCCAAAAAACTGTAAGAAATCTCGGCGTTATCCTTGACCCTGACCTCTCCTTTGATGAACATATAAAATATGTCTCAAGAGTTGCTTATTTTCATCTTCGACACATTGCAAAAATCAGAAACTTTCTATCAAAAACTGATGCAGAAAAACTAATCCATGCTTTTGTTACTTCTAGATTAGATTACTGCAATGCTCTTCTTTCCGGTTACCCTGATAAATCAATAAATAAAGTTTAATTAATGCTGCACACGGCTGCTAGAATCCTAACTAGAACAAAAAAATTTGAACACATTACTCCAGTACTAGCCTCTATACACTGGCTGCCTGTTAGGGTTAGGGCTGATTTTAAGGTTTTATTGTAAACCTATAAATCATTACATGGACTTGCTCCTACTTACCTCGCTGAAATGATCCAGCCATACATACCTACATGTAACCTTAGATCGTATGATGCAGGCCTTTTAATTGTACCTAGAATTTCTAAACAAACAGCCGGAGGCAGGGCCTTCTCTCATAGAGCTCCACTACTGTGGAATGATTTGCCAATTAAGGTTAGATATGCAAACTCAGTGCAAACTTTCAAGTGTCTACTAAAGACCCATCTCTACAGCATGGTCTATGATTAAGTGTAGTCTGGCCCAGGGGCGTGAAGGTGCCCAGAAAGGCACCACCCTTGCTGTCTTGCCAGGTGGGCTCTCATCGCCCCTCCAATGCCATTCGGGGGCGGAGTCACTGGCTTGTTGTCTCTCTGTTGCGCACTTGTGCAATTGGGCTGTACTCTGCTGGCAATACTCGGCCCTCATTCAGGGTGGTTGTGGTTGGTGGGGGTCCCTTTGGTTGATGCTTGGCAATGTGGGTGGATTGATTTCCTGCCTGTTGGGCCCTGTCCGGGGCCTCCCCCGGATAGGGCCACAGGGTCACTGGACCCCCCTGTCTCAGCCCCAAGGTCTTACGCTGCTATATTATTGTGCTGGGGGAGTAGGGTCAGTTCTCCTTCTCCACTATAAATCCTTGTAGATGTAAGGAATGCATTTTCTAAATTTTCCCCGTTTTAAACTTAGGAGGACATAAGGTCTTGGCCCACACCTGAGTAGTACCAGGTTTGAAAGACCCGTTGCTATCCCTGTCCAAAGTCCTCCAGGTTGTGTTGCAGATCAAGACGATACCTGACGATTTCAGCTGCCACTGTGCTGACACCCCCCTCCTCCCCCGTGTTGTCCCTGTCCTTGTCCATCTGGTCATGCTTCTGACCTGGACTAGGTTTAAATAGACTCTGGATTCAGCCCACATGCATTTATTAACTATTACAATTTGTACTCTTAATATGTTCACCCGGCACAGCCAGAAGAGGACTGGTCACCCCTCTGAGCCTGGTTCCTCTCTAGATTTCTTCCTAAATTTCGGCCTTCTTAGGGAGTTTTTCCTAGCCACTGAAATTCAACACTACTGTTGTTTGCTCCTTGGGGTTTAAGGCCGGGTGTTTTGTAAAAGCACTTTGTGACAACTGCTGATGTAAAAAGGGCTTTATAAATAAATTTGATTGGTATAGAAACTTGCATTTTCTAAAAAATTTGCAACAATTTCAAGGGTTATGAATAATGTTGGACATAGCATTTTTCGTAAAAATGTGAAAAAAACAGAAATAGTTACATTATTCATTTGTATCTCCAGCACAATGTCTTACCGTGTTTTGTCACTTGTTTATGTCATTTCCAGCCTGAAGGAACCTATTGGTCAAATAAAAATTCACTATGGCTCAAAATTTGGCATGGGTATGAATACTTTTGGGCTTTACTGTATGTATAAAAATGGTTTTAATTCACGGTTCATACAATAATTTTGAAAAAATTAAAGATGAAAATGTACACTTAAAGCACATCTTGAATGCTTCCTTTCAAAACTGTTTTGGTGGTGTGCAGAGCCAAAATGATAAATTGTGTCACTGTCCAAATAATTACGGATCTGACCGTATGAGTAAAACGGGCTGTGAAAAATGTCTTTATTGTTTATCCTCTTGATCTTTCATTCAAAATATTTACAAAATTCAACCTTTAAGTGATGTAAAATAATTGAAAATTAAAATAAATGTGTCAAAAGGTCACCTCATATTTATACCGCAGTGAAACAGGAAGTCATGGCTTACCTCTGAAGTGTTTTTGAACTTTAAAAGGTAAAATATGAAGAGGGATTTACTTCAGTTAGATTTCACTCATAATAATTTCTAGGGCTGCCAGTGATTGTGGCATGTCAAGTTTTGGAGAAATACTATCTATTTCACTTTTTTCACTTATTTTACAATTCAGTTAAAATAAATATTTTTAAATGAAGGGGTGCTAATAATTGTGGCACACAAATATTGGACAAAAACATTTGTTTTATGATAAGAATTTATTTTATCTTTCAATTATTTTACTTAAATTAGAGGTTAGAAATTGTTAATATTTTGAATAAAAGCTCCAGACGATATACAATAAAGGCATTATTTCACAGCCCTTTAATATTTGCCAAGGGTGCCAATATTAGTGGAGTGTCATGTAGCTAGACATGCTTCAAACTCAACGTAGAGCAATGCCATTTTGACATGACCTGTATCCCTTCTATCCATGACATTTGAAAAGACCTGATTGAGTGGATGTCAGTTTGCTGTAAGCTGTATCCCTTTTATCTGTTTTGCAGTATTTTGAGGCCTCAAAAAGTATTTAGTTCCCTCAAAATAGTATTTTGTTCTCTCAAAATATTTTTTTTCCTTCATGTCACCTGTGGGGTTCCTTACATTAGTACACATGGCATGGATGACTTGCACATCTGTGAAGGCACCATTAATGCTGAGCAATATACAGCGAGGGAAAAAAGTATTTGATCCCCTGCTGATTTTGTACGTTTGCCCACTGAAATGATCAGTCTATAATTTTAATGGTAGGTTTATTTGAACAGTGAAAGACAGAATAACAACAAAAAAAATCCAGAAAAACGCATGTCAAAAATTGATTTGCATTTTAATGAGTGAAATAATTATTCAACCCCTCTGCAAAACATGACTTAGTACTTGGTGGCAAAACCCTTGTTGGCAATCACAGAGGTCAGACCTGTCTTGTAGTTGGCCACCAGGTTTGCACACATCTCAGGAGGGATTTTGTCCCACTCCTTTTTGCAGATCTTCTCCAAGTCATTAAGGTTTCGAAGCTGACGTTTGGTAACTCGAACCGTCAGCTCCCTCTACAGATTATCAATGGAATTAAAGTCTGGAGACTGGCTAGGCCACTCCAGGCCTTAATGTGCTTCTTCGTGAGCCACTCCTTTGTTGCCTTGGCCGTGTGTTTTGGGTCATTGTCATGCTGGAATACCCATCCACGACCCATTTTCAATGCCCTGGCTGAAGGAAGGACGTTCTCACCCAAGATTTGACGGTACATGGCCCCATCCATTGTCCCTTTGATGCGGTGAAGTTGTCCTGTCCCCTTAGCAGAAAAACACCCCCAAAGCATAATGTTCCACCTCCATGTTTGATGGTGGGTATGGTGTTCTTGGGGTCATAGGCAACATTCCTCCTCCTCCTCCAAACACGGCGAGTTGAGTTGATGCCAAAGAGCTCGATTTTGGTCTCATCTGACCACATCACTTTCACCCAGTTCTCCTCTGAATCATTCAGATGTTCATTGGCAAACTTCAGACGGGCCTGTACATGTGCTTTCTTGAGCAGGGGGACCTTGCGGGCGCTGCAGGATTTCAGTCCTTCACGGCGTAGTGTGTTACCAATTGTTTTCTTGGTGACTATGGTCCCAGCTGCCTTGAGATCATTGACAAGATCCTCCCGT
>JACXGI010016423.1:0-15916 GCA_016801175.1 Esox masquinongy
CTTTAATGTGACCTATAACGTGAACAATTCAATTGAAAAACAAACTGAAATCTTTGAGGGGGAAAAATAAAAAAACTCACAATAACCTGGTTGCATAAGTGTGCACACCCTTAAACTAATACTTTGTTGAAGCACCTTTTGATTTTATTACAGCACTCAGTCTTTTTGGGTAGGAGTCTATTAGCATGGCACATCTTGATGTTGCAATATTTGCCCACTCTTCTTTGCAAAAGTGCTCCAAATCTGTCAGATTGCGAGGACATCTCCTGTGCACAGCCCTCTTCAGATCACTCCACAGATGTTCAATTGGATTCAGGTCTGGGCTCTGGCTGGGCCATTCCAAAATGTAAATTTTCTTCTGGTGAAGCCATGCTTTTGTGGATTTGGATGTGTGCTTTGGGTTGTTGTCGTGCTGAAAGGTGAACTTCCTCTTCATCTTCAACTTTCTAACGGACGCCTGAAGGTTTTGTGCCAAAATTGCCTGGTATTTGGAACTGTTCATAATTCCCTCGACCCTGACTAAGGCTCCGGTTCCAGCTGAAGAAAAACAGCCCCAAAAAACAGCCCCATGATGCTGCCACCACCACGCTTCACTGTGGGTATGGTGTTCTTTGGGTGATGTGCAGTGTTGAATTGCGCCAAACATACCTTTTGGAATTATGGCCAAAAAGCTCAACATTGGTTTCATCAGACCATAACACATTTTCCCACGTGCTTTTGGGGGACTTGATGTTTTTTTTTTTTTGCAAACTTTAGCTGGGCTTGGATGTTTTTCTTTGTAAGAAAAGGCTTCCGTCTTGCCACCCTACCCCATAGCCCATTCATATGAAGAATACAGGAGATTGTCACATATAGCACACAGCCAGTACTTGCCAGAAATTCTTGCAGTTCCTTTAATGTTGCTGTAGGCCTCTTGGAAGCCTCCCTCACCAGTTTTCTTCGCGTCTTTTCATCAATTTTGGAGGGACGTCCAGTTCTTGGTAATGTCTGCCATATTTTCTACACTTGATGATGACTGTCTTCACTGTGTTCTATGGTATATCTAATGCTTTGGAAATTCTTTTGTACCCTTCTCCTGACTGATATCTTTCAACAATGAGATCCCTCTGATGCTTTGGAAGCTCTCTGCGGAGAGCATATTATGGAGATGTATACAAAAAACATACAGCTGATGACGGGTTATTAAGTGATCCTAGAAATATAGAAAAAGGTGCAGTCGTCTCTTAATTTTTTTACGGAGATGTATGTCATTTACTTGGAACACAGATGGGGTGCCAATTTTCAAATCTTCTAAATTTTCATTGTGGCCATTTTACTGCATTATTAATGAGTTGAGCTTCAGTGAATGGACTAAACAAGAAAATATTTCAGCAGGACTTTGGTTTGGGGACTCAAAACCCTGCATGTTAATATTTTTGAAGCCATTGAGTCAAACACTGCAAAGGCTTGAAGAGCATGGTGTTGTTGTCCAGTATGCAGGAACCACAGAATCGTTTCAGTGCAAAGTTTTGACAATTGCTTGAACATGTGACTTGTCTACAAAGGCTTTAGTCTCCAATACTGTGCAGTTTAATGGTGTGTTTGGATGCCTTAAATGTGAACAGCCTGGGATGACATCTAAAACTGGAGTTAGAGGACATGTGCATATCTTCCCATTTCAGCAGGAAAACCCAAAAGGCCCACAGCACACACACGAGAGGTTGGTTGACGATGCAAGATCACCCTATGAGACTCAAAGCATTGTGCATGGTGTTAAGGGTCCTACTTGGATCAGCAAGCTTGAGAGTTTTGACCTCATCCGTGGTAATGGCATTGATTATATGCACTCTGTCCTGCTTGGAGTTATGTTTTTTTGGTCTGTCCCGCTTACTAATGTTTTTTTGGTTCTCTACTGAATTTTCTCATTAGCCTTTTAGCATGGCCAAAGGGGCAAATGAGATTGACAAACGCTTACAAGATATCCAGCCACCATCTTCTCTGACACGTTATCCCCGCTCAGTTACATCTCACAGAATGTTTTTCAAAGCATCAGAGTATCGCTCTATCCTGCTGTTTTTTGGTCCAGTTGTTTTCCGAGGAATTCTTGGTGCCCTATATTACAATCACTATGTCCTATTTAGCGAAGCTGTGTTCATACTCTTGATGGAGTCTATATCTTTTAAACAGATAGACCACACTGAAAAACTCCTCTGGAATTTTTGTTCCCAGATCAGTGATCTTTATGGTGAGAGATATCAAACGGCTAACATGCACTTACTTGTTCACTTGGCCGACAGTGTCCGTGCCCTTGGGCCACTGTGGACTCACTCATGTTTCCATTTTGAGGACAAAATGGCTACTTGCTAAGGCTTATACATGGCACTCAAAATATACCTATGCAGATTGTAAATGCGGTTGGGCTTGTACAGTCTCTACCAATAATTGCACAGACAGTAAAACTGAACAGTACTGTAGCAGTGTTCTATACCAGGATTTCCAATGAAAACATTTTTCTCAAGAAAACAGTTCCTCAAGGACTCGACCTAATGCCTTAAATCCATTTCAACTTAATGACACTAATTTTACTGCCCTGCAGGAGTGTGTGGGTCACCCCGTTCAGAAAAGTACAGTAAGATCTTTTAGAAGAGTACATGTTGGTAGAATGCAGTTGACATCGAGACATTACAAGAAAGACGAGAAGAAACAACTTCACAGTTGTGTATCGCCATGGGACTCAGATAAAGTATGGCCAGGTGGAGTTCTTTTTTACCTATGAAGCATCCAGCAACTCTGATTTTGTAGCTCTTTTTAGTGAATTTGAGAGTTTGGAAATCTATCTGTTGCAAGACAATGTGACAAATCGCACGTTTCCACATTGTTCCCCTTCTAGAAACCCCTGCAAGGATGGTTGTAGTTGCACTGCATAATTTTATTGGCAAAGTTGTTTTTTTAGATATGTCCTGAGTACCTGGCCTTGTTTTTGTGGGACATTTTCCCAATACACTTGAAAGAGATTAAGACTAAAAAGAGGGGATGCTAAACAAATAAGATGTTAGAGCCTTGTAGAATAACATGATTTCAGACGTGTTTGTTAGTATTCAGTTGGTAAATGACTGAAGTATGTATTTTTGCATGAATTAAGTGATTTAGAGTATATTATTGATTAAATACAATTTACTTTTTACAAGGTAAGTCTTGTTAAAGAAGATTTTTGCCGGACCACATAAGCGGAGCCGGTCTAGAAGAGCGAAAGTCTCTCACTAACTGAGTGAGTGAGTGGGTGAGTGAGTGACTGACTGACTACCCCTTGTTAAATAGCGTAGTGGCTAGAGACATAGACTATGAAACTACAGGTCCCGCGTTCAACTCCCGTCACAGTCAAAACAAATTATGCATTAGGATTTGTTCAGGACAGACAAAAACTTTGCTGGCTACAACCTTCAGTAGCTACGTTATAAGACGCCTAAAATAAAACAGTGCTAGTGGATTTTTTAATAATGCATTAGGATTTGTTCAGGTTAGACAAAAACTTTGCCAGTTACACAATTCTCTCGTCTTTTCACTTGACGAAAAAGTCAGTTATCGTCACGTATATTGATAGTTATTGTATCAATGTCATTCACGAATGGCTAATAAGCTGTTAAAATGGTCAGTGTCAAAAGCCATACAGTTCATAGATGCTATTTGTGGTGGAGGTAAACTTAATAAGAAACGTCAATTTAAGGTATGTATGGCTGGATCATTACCTCGCTGAAATGATTCAGCCATACATACCTACACGTAACCTTAGATCGCAAGATGCAGGCCTTTTAATTGTACCTAGAATTTCTAAACAAACAGCCGGAGGCAGGGCCTTCTCTCATAGAGCTCCACTACTGTGGAATGATTTGCCAATTAAGGTTAGAAATGCAAACTCAGTGCAAACTTTCAAGTGTGTACTAAAGACTCATCTCTACAGCATGGTCTATGATTAAGTGTAGTGTGGTCCAGGGGCGTGAAGGTGACAAAGAAAGGCTTGATACTGTCCACCCTTGCGGTCTTGCCAGGTGGGCTCTCGTCGTCACTGGGATGCCCTCCCTCCAATGCCATTCGGTGGTGGAGTCACTGGCTTGTTGTTGTCTCTCTGTTGCGCACTTGTGCATTTGGGCTGTACTCTGCTGGCAATACTCGGCCTTCATTCGGGGTGGTTGCAGTTGGTGGGTGTCCCTTTCGTTGATGCTTGGCAATGTGGGTGGATTGATTTCCTGTCTGTTGAGCCCTGTCCGGGACCTCCCGCGGATAGGGCCACAGTGTCACCGGACCCCCCTGTCTCAGCCCCAAGGTCTTACGCTGGTATTTATTGTGCTGGGGGAGTAGGGTCAGTTCTCCTTCTCCACTATAAATCCTTGTAGATCTAAGGAATGCATTTTCTAAATTTTCCCTGTCTCCTGCCATTTTAAACTTGGGAGGACATGAGGTCCTGGCCCACACCTGAGGAGTACCAGGCTTGAAAGACCCGTTGCTGTCCCTGTCCAAAGTCCTCCTGGTTGTGTTGCAGATCAAGACGATACCTGAAGATTTCAGCTGCCACTGTGCTGACACCTCCCCCTCCCCCGTGTTGTCCCTGTCCTTGTCCATCTGGTCATGCTTCCGACCTGGACTAAGTTTAAATAGACTCTGGACTCAGCCCACATGCATTTATTAATTATTACAATTTGTACTCTTAATATGTTCACCCGGCACAGCCAGAAGAGAACTGGTCACCCCTCTGAGCCTGGGTCCTCTCTAGGTTTCTTCCTAAATTTCGGCCTTCTTAGGGAGTTTTTCCTAGTCACTGAAATTCAACACTACTGTTGTTTGCTCCTTGGGG
The DNA here is from genome assembly GCA_016801175.1 of Esox masquinongy. NCBI lineage: Eukaryota > Metazoa > Chordata > Actinopteri > Esociformes > Esocidae > Esox > Esox masquinongy. Next base: position 4,829 of record JACXGI010016423.1, read on the forward strand.
TTTAAGGTCGGGTGTTTTGTAAAAGCACTTTGTGACAACTGCTGATGTAAAAAGGGCTTTATAAATAAATTTGATTGATTGATTGAACACAATGCTTAATGCTGTCTAGCAAAATATTCAAACTTTGCGTGATGTTAAAGTGTGACAAAATTATCCAATGTCGAGACGCTATACCGACACTTGATAAGCGTGCAGTTCCGTGGTGTGGTAGCTAAAGACATAGCTTCTCATTTGGGTTCGAATCCAGTGTGGGCAACAACATTCATCACTTTCAATTGCGGGCTGGCTGAACTAGGCTTGCCTGGTTCCTTTTCTGGTATAACATTAGGTAAAGTACACAGTATTCAGAAATGTGTTAGACACTGATAGGGGTATGAAAATTCCTTTTTTTAATCTTATCTCAGGTTTTACTATGGTTGAGCGAGTCTTGGCCTAATTGTTCAGGACAGTTTAGCTTGAGACAACCATAATACTATTTCAAATAGACTTGTAAGAGACAAATGAAACATATTTTAGACATTGCACAGAGTCAGTTCTAAGACAAATAAGTTCATTTTTATTTCTTATTTTTAACTCACTTAGAGACACAGTGAGAATAGTAATGAGAATTACTTCAGAACATTTTTAGAATGTACATTTTTCTTAAATGTAGCTTAGCCTGAGGTTGTTTCTCAGGAGCTAAATTTCAGAAACATAAGAAAATACATCTAATCTGAAATTGGTGTTAAGTAGAACTCATTTGTGTCTAGAAGAGGAACATCAGATAAAAAAGAGATCTTAATTAGAATTTTCCATTCCTATGGGAAGCCCAGTTTCCTGAATTCTGTCACATATTTAACATTTCTACTCATACTGTTCATATTCCCATTTCTACATTATTTGAAGTTGCTTCGAGTCAATATTATGTATATTTTGTATTTTCTGTTATTATTTTTGCTTTATATATTTCTAAATTACTACATAGATGTTGCGTGCCATGTCACAAGAATGTCTTTGTACTGAATGATGCATGTTATTCGGTGCACTTGACAAATAAAAGACGCAGCAAAAAATATATTTTGAAAGATAGCGGAGGCTGAGATGGCGGCGGCTAATTCCAAATCGCGTACTACCAAAAACCAGTGTTGCCAGATATCGCAGGAGAAACAAGACTGCCAAAAGAATCCCAAAACAAGCAACTTGAAGCTGCAGACAAATCCCTAAAAAGCAACGCCTTTTTTACACACACACTTTAGTTGTACTTTTTAAGTGAGAGAGAGCTGGTTGCTCTAATTCGGCTCCTTTGAAGTTACGTTCAAAATCTTTTCAATTTAGCGAACATACAAAAACATCTTAAAGGTGGAATTACATTGTATGTCAACCTTTATTTAACCAGCTGACTACATAGTTACTATATTTTCATAATATTTTTGAACACATTGATGGTGAATACAAAGCTAACGGAAATGTATTTGCCGTGGTTTGCAAATAAAAGTGATTTGATTGAACCCACCTCTAGCCACTGAACTCTTTTGGGAAGTGAAAACAATCACTAGTAGTAGTAGCCGGTAGTAGCCCAGAAGTACAGTAGGCAGCAGGGCTAGACCGTGGATAGCTTTAATTTAAACTTGCAACTGTTACAAACCCTGTGGCTCTAGCAGTCTAGGGTGGATGGTACAGAGACCCGTAACATAAAACTCATACAAAGTGGTATAGTGTACAGGAACAGTGAGAACAAACGACACAGAAAACCACAGCTACCGTCAAACATAAAATGTTTATTATAAACACACGGTAAAGGGGGTAGGGAAAAGGGGCTGAGCTGAACCCAAGCAATGAAATAATATAGTCAAAACACCCCTAAACTGAACTTGCCTGCCTCAAGAACCGTTTAGCTGACTACTAACCAATACAAAAATACAGTTGGTGGTCAGCTCAGTTCTAACTAGTGTTTTTAGACAAAGTTTTCCTACGGGTTGTGTATGCCCAAGGGCGACTTGCTAAAAAAAACCTTTTCCCAGGGACACAGGGATAAACAAAAACACACAGGTCAAACAAGGACTAAACAGCACACAGCAAACAACTGACTAGACAACACCAAACAAAACACCACAGCAATCCATACTCACATAAAACAGGACAAAGTGAGATGTATGTGCTAAACTAAGTGATGTATGTATGAACAAAGTGTCTGTCTATCAAAAAGGGTATGTATCTCAAGAGTGTCTATGTCCATGTGGGGTAAATAAAGAGTCTCTCTGGGAGAACCAACTGACTGGGTTTTTAAACCAGGGATGTGTGATGCGATTGGGTAATGGAAAAAGGAACAGGTGGTGCAATTAGGAGGGGTGTCCACCGATTGGTCCACCTCAGCAGGCAGGCGCTGTACTCATGACTGCCAGGTGGGAAACACCAACGAGCACAATCAGGAACATAAGGGACACCTGGGGAAACGGCAGGAGGGGAAAAACACAAACACACATACAGGGTACCTGCATGCGTAGCGCTCCCACCCTTAAAAGAGCAAACCTCCAGTGATTTGCAACTCAAGACATAAAAAGCATACAGAACACTATTCAACGTGTAAAGGCATCCACACAGGATATAAAAGAAATCATACATCTCTAAATACAAGACAAAGCATCTGCCAGTACATTATCAGAACCCTTTTTGTGACGGATCTCTAAATTATAGTTTTGCACAACAAGTGCCCAACACATAAGGCGTTGGTTCTGGTTGTAAATACAGTGGAGAAAAACTAAGGGGTTATGGTCGGTATATACTATCACTGGGAGTGCACAGGAACCAACATAGACCTCGAAGTGCTAACAACAAAGCAAGAGCTTCTTGTTCAATGGTTGAATAGTTAGTCTGACACTTGTTAAACTTTCGAGAAAAATAGCAGACAGGATGGTCTACTCCACTTTGGTCTGCCTGCAGCAGAACAGCACCGGCACCTGTGGCACTGGCATCTACCTCTAGTTTAAAGGGTTGTTCGAAATCCGGAGCAGCAAGAACAGGGGTCCTACACAGGAGTGCTTTAGCAGTGTTGAAAGCTGCTTCACAATCTGTAGACCATACAAATGTTCTCGCCGTACTGAGCAAATCCGTGAGTGGAGCGACTACCACAGAGAAGTTCTTACAGAAACTACAGTAGTAGCCAACCATTCCTAGAAAACGGCGTAGCTCTCGTCTGGTAGTAGGTGCAGGGAAGGTAGTAATAGCTGAGACCTTGGCATCAACAGGTTGCACCTGACCCTGGCCAACCTGTTTGCCAAGATAAGTAACAGTGGCTTTCCCAAACTCACACTGCCAAGTTTAGGGTAAGAGAAGAGGCTGCTAAACGTACACACTATCCCTAGTGTATGAACGTGATCTGTCCACTCTGTTGAACAGACCATCAGGTCATCAGTGTAGACACTACAGTTGGGAACTCCCGCTAACACTGTGTAAGCCAGCCGTTGGAAGGTGGCTGGTGCATTTCTCATCCCAAAAGCCATGACAGAGTATTGCAGGAAGTTGTCTGGGGTCACAAAGGCTGAGATGTTAGAGGCCCGTGGGGTTAACGGCACCTGCCAGTAACCTTTTAGGAGATCTAGCTTGGTTACATGAGTAGCTGCACCAACAGTGTCAATACAGTCGTCCGTCTGGGCAATGGGTACGAGTCAGGTACTGTGACAGAATTGACCTTACGATAATCCGTACATAACCTGGATGTGCCGTCAGGTTTGGGAACCAGAATGCATGGAGAACTCCATGGACTTGAACTTGGCATAGCCAGGTCATTCTCCAGCAAGTAATTTACTTCGTCCCTCATTATCTCCTGTTTGGTAGCGTTGACCCGATATGCATGTTGCTTGATAGGGGCAGCGTTTCCAACATTAATGTCATGCTCTAACACGTTTGTGCGTGTAGGAACATCACTAAACAGACAAGGAAAGCTGTGTAACAGCCTCACAATGTCATCTGCCTGTCTGTCGGTTAAATGACCCAGACTAGACCGAAGAGACGGCAGCGTGTCTGAGTTGGGCAATCTAGCACACTGCTGCTGTGTATTGCGCAACTCCAAATCATCTTCGCCAGCACCAATAACATGCGCGCTCACTATACCATCTGTAGCAATATAGGAGACGGCAGTGTCTGCCGGCTTCTCTGGACTGCCTATCTGGGTGATGGGTCTGGTGTGGTACGTCTTTAGCATGTTAATGTGACACATGGGACTGGCGTTTTCTATCAGGGGTTTGTATCATGTAATCAGTTTCACTTAGTTTCCTTTCAATCACATAAGGACCCGAGAAACGTGCTGATAATGATGCTCCAGGTACAGGCAACAACACAAGAACTTGGTCACCCGGCTGCAGAGGACGAGAAACAGCATGTTTGTCATAATGACGTTTCATACGTCTTTGCGAGGAAGACAGGGCTTCCTTTGCCAGTGCACAGGCGCCATGTAGGCGCTCATGAAAACGACTCATGTAGTCTAATACACTGTCCTTTTCACACACTCCTTCTGATAAAAACTGATCCTTAAGGACTTTCATAGGTCCTCTGACTGTGTGTCCAAACACTAGTTCAGGCAGGCTGAACCCAAGGTATTCCTGTACCGTCTCACGGACAGCAAACAAAACTAGAGGAACTCCCTCATCCCAATCCTTCTCGGATTCCAAACAATATTTAAGGAGCATAGACTTCAGGGTCTGATGCCACCGTTCAAGCGCACCTTGAGACTCTGGGTGATATGCGCTGTTTTTCAGACCCCACCAGTTCAACAGAGGTAGCACACAAGCTATCCTCTTGGTCAAACTCTCTAGACAGAATAGTGTTCGACAATTCTATCACGTCACCCATTCGTCGTGCCTGAGCACGTGTGACGGCACAAGCGGGGAACACATGTGGATAACTCTGTGCCAGCTCCTCCGAAAGAGACTGGTCACTTTTATCCAACATCTCCAATATGGGTATTACCTTTACACCGGCAATATCGTTGCCCATTACAAATATCACCCCTTTTACGGGCAACATAGGACGTACTCCAACTCTGAACAATCCACTGACTAGCTCAGAGTGTACGTTCACAAAGTGCAATGGCACTGGGACACTTCCCATTTCAATTCCCTGGACTAACACACTGGATCCACAGTATGTGTCTTCAGAGAAGGGCAACACGTCAGATAGGATGAATGACTGCACCACACCAGTATCTCTAAGGATCCTATCCAGATGCTGAGACGCATCGTTACCTGATAGGGACACAAATCCCTCAAATATGAATGGTTCATAACTGTGATCTGAGACTGGGACCTTCAAGCCACATTTGCCATGAGGCACCTGTCGTTTCTCTGACCTAACAACAGTACAAATTAGCCCAACACCTGTTGGCGGCTTGGCGTGCAGAGGCATCCCTTGTTTGCGTTTCAGTAGGAAGCACTCATTAACCATATGTCCTGGCTGATGACAATAAAAGCATTGACATACGTCTTTCGGCCGAGTTTGATGTACTGTTGGTCGACTAGTGCTATGAGCCGGTGGCTCCGTGGCCCTACTCTCCGTACGAGCCGAGAATATGCTCATGTGCGTCAACACAAATTTGTCTGCCAATACAGAAGCTTCCGACAGTGAGTGCACTTTCTGTCCATTTAGGTAAACAACGATGCGTTCGGGTAAGCAATTCTTAAACTCCTCTAACAAGAGTAACTCCCGAAGAGAATTAAAATCAGTCACCTTACAAGCAATGAGCCATTTGTCAAACAGATTTCCCTTGTCTCTAGCAAACTCCACGTAAGTCTGGGTAGATGACTTTTTATGGGACCTAAATTTCTGTCGATATGCCTCAGGAACAAGCTCGTAGGCACGAAGAACAGTTGCTTTGACCACGTCATAATTCAAACTGTCTTGAAGAGGTAGCACTGACAAAACCTCTTGGGCTTTTCCTGTCAATTTACACTGGAGCAGTAAGCACCATACCTCTTCAGGCCATTTCAATGCTACCGCTATATGCTCAAACACACTAAAATAAGAGTCAACCTCTGACTCTCTGAACACTGGTACCCAGGCGATCTGTCTGCTAATAACAAAAGTAGTAGAAGACCCCGCTCATGAGGATGGCTCACTAGCAGGCACTGCACGAGCAGAGGCTAACCTCGCTGTCTCTGCCTCCAGTTCCATCTTACACAATTCTTGATCAAGCTTACGCATCTCCAGCTCTTGATCAAGTCTACAGGTCTCCTGCTCGGCCTCGAGTTTACGCGACTCCTGTTCTGCCTCAAGTTTACACATCTCCTGTTCTAGCCTACGCGTCTCCTGTTCGGCCTCGAGTCTGCGCGACTCCTGTTCTGTCTCAAGTTTGAGTTTACGCATCTCCAACGTCTCTCGCCTGATCTGTGCTCTCTTTTTCGACTCCACCTGGAGCCGTGTCGAACGGACATCCCTTCTGGCATCACTGTCTGACAGCGGGGAGTGTGGGTCAAAACGGGGCAGTGTGGCTGGAGCCTTGGCCTCGCCCTCGTCCTCAGACATGTACGGGCTTACAGGAGCAGCAGCCACATCCCGTACAGGAGCAGCAGGCCCAGGCAGCGGCAACACAAGCACCTGCTCCTCCAACAAAACATCTAACACAAGTTTTCTGACCTCCGCTTTAACTAAACTCTTCGGTATGGGTAAAGAAAAATGGTCAGCCAGAGCCTGTAGATCCACTCTACGGCATCTATCAAATTCTTCCCACGTGGGGTTAGCCAAAAAGGCATCCAAATCAAAAGTAGCCAACGTAAGCCAGCAACACGAGCCAACAAATACCGAACACTACACTAGCCGATCACACAATCACAGCTGCACAGTTCAACACTGAATTAGACACTGAAACCAAGGTGCATGAGTGGCATGGGTATCAATAAGAGATCCCGGACGAGCCCCCTCGTTATGTTACGAACCCTGTGACTCTAGCAGTCTAGGGTGGAGACCCGTAACATAAAACTCATACAAAGTGGTGTAGTGTACAGGAACAGTGAGAACAAACGACACAGACAACCACAGCTACCGTCAAACATAAAATGTTTATTTTAAACACACGGTAAAGGGGGTAAGAAAAAGGGGCTGAGCTGAACCCAAGCAATGAAATAATATAGTCAAAACACCCCTAAACTGAACTTGCCTGCCTCAAGAACCGTTTAGCTGACTACTAACCAATACAAAAATACAGTGGGTGGTCAGCTCAGTTCTAACTAGTGTTTTTAGACAAAGTTTTCCTACGGGTTGTGTATGCCCAAGGGCGACTTGCTAAAAAAAAAACTTTTCCCAGGGACACAGGGATAAACAAAAACACACAGGTCGAACAAGGACTAAACAGCACACAGCAAACAATTGAATAGACAACACCAAACAAAACACCACAGCAATACATACTCACATGAAACAGGACAAAGTGAGATGTATGTGCTAAACTAAGTGATGTATGTATGAACAAAGTGTCTGTCTATCAAAAAGGGTATGGATCTATGTCTATCAAAAAAGAGTGTCTATGTTTATGTGGGGTAAATCAAAAGAGTCTCTCTGGGAGAACCAACTGACTGGGTTTTTAAACCAGGGATGTGTGATGCGATTGGGTAATGGAAAAAGGAACAGGTGGTGCAATTAGGAGGGGTGTCCACTGATTGATCCACCTCAGCAGTCAGGCGTTGCACTCATGACTGCCTGGTGGGAAATACCAACGAGCACAATCAGGAACATAAGGGACACCTGGGGAAACGGCAGGAGGAGAAAAACACAAAACGCACATACAGGGTACCTGCATGCGTAACAGCAACATTCTGAAAAAAAGCAGACATGGCAACTCTGCCAAAAACGTGAAACGTGTTAGCTTATATCCACTTTTGATCTATGCACAAAATCATTAAACCAGAAGTCGGAGTAGAACTTTCTTTATTAGCATGAGTCCAGGATGTCGATTTACTATTGTTCTTACATGTCCTCCAAATGTCTTTGTCTTTAACAGCATATTTATATTAGACCAAACTTCCAGCACAACCCCTCCACAATCTGTCTGTCTTCTAATCACATAAGTGTATTCTATATTCTAACCTTATATGGCCTGGTATAGTGTCCCCTCTTGAGTTCTTGGCTCCACACACACTTATCGGGTTGTCTTGGTCCCCTCAATAATAGATACCAGATGTTTGCTATACTGTAACTCATATAGCACAAGATAGCGAAGTACCATTACTATGTGTTGTTTTTAACAAGAGTATGGAACTAAAAGACACCTACATTATCAAGAAAAGACATGCTTTCTCACAGTGGTATGTTCCAGCCTATTTTCCATTGTGTCAATGACATGGGTCTATTCATAGAGTATGGCAGTCACATAGACAACTCCTATCAGGAGATATGGACAGGATGTGTGGGTAGGGCGTGTGGGGCCCATCAGTAATGGGCCCAGCACCACATTCTATCTATTGTCCTTTGTTCCGAGTTAGTTCCGAGTTTGTGTTAAGTTTCTCATGCCCATAATCTCTCAAATGTTTAGGACAACTTTACATTGAATAATTCAACGGAAACAGTTTGTTAAAAAATTTGCAAGGCAGAACTCTCATGCCATGGGACCACGACTGTAATGCATGAGCATTTAAAGAGAAAACACATTGTAGCCTTAATGACAGAAGATGAAGAGGGCTCCGCACGGTACCTTTATATAATACAAATTTTTCATGAATTTTAGTTTGTATTCATGGAATAAAGTTTTTAATAGAAAAATAGTTCATCTTAAAACTAGAACTGCCAGGCCTTTCAGACCTCCAGTATCTGCCAGTGCCGAACGCCATTTCACGTCATTAGCATATGAATCGTCCCTATTAGCATACACATTCTCCTCTGCAGGATCACCAACCAGCCAGAGCACCAGCTCATCTACTGGGTCATCTATTGTTTTAAATGGTAAATGAATTTGAATTGTTTGTATGTTTGTATTGAAGGTGTTATCAATACGGAAAAAAAGAATACATAGAACAATTATTTCTAAGAACACAAGCTATAGTATTTTCATTAGTTTATTAGGCCCTACAAATGTACAAAATGAAAATTACACAACACTTGTATTATTCAAAGATGAATCCATTAGAATTTAGTTTTCATTTTGATCTCATTTTGTTCACGTTATAGGTCACATTAAAGGTGGAAAAAGTTCTGACATGATTTAACTTTGTCTTATTCTTTTACATCATAAGAACCTGGCATTTTAACATGGGTGTGTAGACTTGATATATCCACTGTATGTACCATTTGTAAAGAAAACATGAGTGATCAGGCAAAACACGTCTTTGATTTCTTATGGGATTCACATTCAGCTGTAAATCATAACAGAATGGCACAATCATAAAACAAAACATGGCAACAAAGAAAAAAATGAACTGAACCCTGTTCAAAAGTCTACATACCCTTAGTTCTTAATACTGTGTATTGACCCCTTTAGCATCAATGACAGCATGCAGTCTTTTGTAATAGTTGTCTATGAGGCCCAGAATTCTTGCAGGTGGTATAGCTGCCCATTCCTCTTGGCAAAATGTCTCCAGGTCATGCAGTCTTTGGTCGTCTTGCATGAACCGCACGTTTGAGATCTCCCCAGAGTGGCTCGATGATATTAAGGTCAGGAGACTGTGATGGCCACTCCAGAACCTTCACCTTTTTCTGCTGTAACCACTGGAGGGTCAACTTGGCCTTGTGCTTATGGTCATTGTCGTGCTGGAAAGTCCAAGAGCGTCCCATGTGCAGCTTTCGTGCAGAAGAATTTTCAGAAGTATTTTCTGATAACATGCTGCATTCATCTTGCCATCAATTTTCACAAGATTCCCCCTGCCTTTAGAGCTCACACAGCCCCAAACCATCAGTGAGCCACCACCATGCTTCACAGTGGGGATGGTATTCTGTTCACGATAGGCCTTGTTGACCCCTCTCCAAACATAGCGCTTATGGTTGTGACCATAAAGCTCTATTTTGGTGTTGTCACTCCAAATTACAGTGTGCCAGAAGGTGTGAGGCGTGTTAAGGTGTGGTCGGGCATATTGTAACCAGGCTTTTTTGTGGCATTGGTGCAGTAAAGGCTTCTTTCTGGAAACTCGACCATGCATCTCATATTTGTTCAAGTATCGTTGTATTGTGCTCCTTGAAACAACCACACAGTCTTTTTCCAGAGCAGCCTGTATTTCTCCTGAGGTTACCTGTGGGTTTTTCTTTGTATCCCGAACAATTCTTCTGGCAGTTTTGGCTGAAATCTTTCTTGGTCTACCTGACCTTGGCTTGGCATCAAGAGATCCCCGAATTTTCCACTTCTTAATAAGTGATTGAACAGTACTGACTGGCATTTGCAAGGCTTTGGAAATCTTTTTATATTCTTTTCCATCTTTATAAAGTTCCATTACTTTGTTACGCAGGTCTTTTGACAATTCTCTTCTGCTCCCCATGGCTCAGTATCTAGCCTGCTCAGTGCATCCACGTGAGAGCTAATAAACTCATTGACTATTTATACACAGACACTAATTGCAATTTAAAAAGCCACAGGTGTGGGAAATTAAGCTTTAATTGCCATTTTCACCTGTGTGTGTCACCTTGTGTGTCTGTAACAAGGCCAAACATTCAAGGGTACGTAAACTTTTTATCAGGGCCATTTGGGGGATTTCTGTTATCATTATGATCTCAAAAGCAGCCAAACAACTATGTGATAATAAATGGCTTCATATGATCACTATCCTTAAATAAAAGTCATTTTTTTGCATGATCAGTTATATTTTCAAAATCAATGCCAAAATTTCACAATTTCAGGGTATGCAAACTTATGAGCAGAAATGTATATATTCGCCATTACCTTATATTAACTTAGTACTCATTTGTATATACAGTGCCTTGCGAAAGTATTCGGCTCCCTCGAACTTTTCGACCTTTTGCCACATTTCAGGCTTCAAACATAAAGATATAAAACTGTAATTTTTTGTGAAGAATCAACAACAAGTGGGACACAATTATGAAGTGGAACGAAATTTATTGGATATTTCAAACTTTTTTAACAAATAAAAAACTGAAAAATTGGGCGTGCAAAATTATTCAGCCCCTTTACTTTCAGTGCAG
>JACXGI010016424.1:0-15915 GCA_016801175.1 Esox masquinongy
TTCACTCTCACGTATTTCAAGCTGTGTTATCGTCTCATTCAGCCGTTCGCTCTGAAATTGCTCTGATCTGTTCACCAGTTTTGACTTCGTTCTATCAAGTATAGGGAAATCTTTAGAGTTCTCTAGCCTTAGGTTAGCCTGTTTTGCTATGTTAGCATTAGCATTTGTTGATTCACCTACCGGACAGGACCCACAGTCCAACCGGAGGAGCGCTCTGGTGACTAAATCTTCTAAGCGGTTGATCCGTTCCTCCAACAGCTGTCTTAGCTCCTCCATCATAAAAAATCACTCAAAAATACAAAAGAACTATGCTGAGCTCCTCTTTTAAAAATTTAAAATATGATTAAAACAATTATAGAACAAAAATGAAACAAATGTAAAAGATTTAAAGAAGATTAAAAGAAAATTAAAAAGTAAGAAAAGAAAGGATGGCAAAAGGCAGGAAGCAGGAGAGTTGCGTTATGCGACTAACAGGCATGAAAGCAGGGGGCAGAAAAAAAGCAGCAAATAGAAATCAAGCTAGATCTCATATTTTAACAAAACAGTATTAACAAATAAGTCATAGAATACACCGATCAGCCACAACATTATGACCACTTACAAGTGGAGCGAATAACACTGATAATCTCGTTATCATGGCACCTGTCAGTGGGTGGGATATATTAGGCAGCAAGTGAACATTCTGTCCTCAAAGTTTGTGTTAGAAGCAGAAAAAACGGGCAAGGGCAAGGATCTGAGCGACTTTGACAAGGGCCAAATTGTGATGGCTAGACGACTGGGTCAGAGCATCTCCAAAACTGCAGCCCTTGTGGGGTGTTCCTAATGCGTTAAGTTGGCCCCCCACCCAACGCAAAACTTTGGCAAAATCGTTTGTGCTCCATTTGTGCTGGTTTGTGCCGTTAAAATTTTCGTTTGTGCTGCTGTCATTTTTTAGAAATTAAAGAATATTTTATAGGTTATTCTGAGGTCAATCAGCCCCCCAACATCCTCTAAAATCAACGGAAATAGTCTTGTTTGTTTGTGCTTCGTTTGTGCCATTAAAATTTTCGTTTGTGCTGCATCGGTATTTTATATATTAGACATTTAATTATTTGTGATGATGTCACTCAGCCCCCCAACATGCTCCAAATTGAGTCAAAATAGGCTCATTCTTTTGTGCTTCGTTTGTGCTGGTTTGTGCCATTAAAATTTTCGTTTGTGCTGCTGTCATTTTTAGATATTAAAGAATATTTTATAGGTCATTCTGAGGTCACTCAGCCCTCCAACATCCTCCAAAATCAACAAAAATAGTATTGTTTGTTTGTGCTTCGTTAGTGCCGGTTTGTGCCGTTAAAAGTTTCGTTTGTAGACATTTAATTTTAGGTGTCTCCAGCCCCACAACCTGCTCCTCAAAATAGGCTCAATTATTTATGCTCCGTTTGTGCCGCTGAAAGGTGTGTTTGTGCTGCTACAGTTTTAGGTACATTCCCACTGGATAGCACACTGGCTTTACTCTCTTTCCACTATAGCTCTGTCACTATCGGTAAGAAAGCAGTCGCAAAAACAAACCTTAATCGGCACAAACAGAGCACAAATGATTGAGCCTATTTTGAGTGAATTTGGCCAATGAAATATTATTTAATATCTAAAAAAATTATAGCAGCACAAAATTTTTTTACAGCACAAACCAGCACGAACAATTAAGCCTATTTTGACGTAGTTTTGCGCTGGATGGGGGACCATGTTTACAAAGGTAAAATACGTTTAATCGCTTCTGCTCCAGTTGTGCTGCTGTCATTTTTTAGATATTAGTCCTAAAAAATATTTTATAGATAACTCTGAGGTCACACAGTCCCCCAAATTCACCCATAAAAGTCTTGTTTGTTTGTCCTTCGTTTGTGCTGGTTTGTGCCGTTACAAGATTCGTTTGGGCTGCTTCGGTGTTTTAAATATTAGACATTTAATTATAGGGTGTGGTGTCACCAGCCCCAAACATGCTCAAAATTCCATCAAAATAGGCTCAATCGTTTGTGCTCCGTTTGTGCTGGTTTGTGCATTTAAAATTTTCGTTTGTGCTGATGCGGCGTTTTATATATTAGACATTTCATTTTAGGTCACCAGCCCCAAACCTGCTCCAAACTGCCTCAAAATAGGCTCAATCGTATGTGCTCCATTTGTGCCGCAAAAATTGTGTTTGTGCTGCTATAGTTTTTGGTAATAGCCTACATTCCTACTGGATAGTTAATGGATGTACTCTTTCCACTATCTGTAGCTTTTCTATAGCTCTGTCATTATCCATTATAAGGACAGTCGCAAAAACTTTTACCGACCCAAACGGAGCACAAACTATTCAGCCTATTTAGAGTGAATTTGACCTTTAAAATATTCTTGAATATCTAAAAGATGAAAACAGCACAAAAATTGTAATGGCACAAACCAGCACAAACGATTAAGCCTATTTGCCCTAGTTTTGCTTTGGGTGAGTACCATTTTTACGCAGGTAAAATACCTTTAATCGTTTGTGCTCCATTTGTGCTGCTGTAATTTTTTAGATATTAGTCCTTAAGAATATTTTATAGATCATTCCGAGGTCACTTAGCCCTCCAACATGCTATAAATTCACTCAAAATATGCTCAATCGTTTGTGTTCCGTTTGTGCCAGTTAAAATATACACTGTAAGAAAAGATACACCATATCTACTCAATAAAAATGAGGCAACAGATTACAAGCAATATTATTAATTAAATTTCACAAGGTTTGGTATTGAGTAAATATTAATTAAATGAGACCTTTAATAGTTATCCATTTAATAGGAATAGATTTGAATAGAAAACAGTACAGAATTAATTATAACCTAAACAAAAATATTGAGTAGATTTGAAAAAGATTAACTCTCTAATGTGTAAATAGTACTAATAAAAATTTATTTAATTCTACATATCAATTATATATAATTGAGTAATAATCATATACATTAATCTGCATATTGATTTTAATTTAATCAATGCAATGAATTAAATCTAAATATTATTTCTTAGGAATAACTAGTCTCTGGGCCAGAAAGTACAGAACTTAAATACTCAAATAAGAATTTTATTATTAACAATTCACTTTTGTGCTTTCGACACATTGTAACACATCAGTGTACACTGCAACCACAGTCTCATTTCAAGCCAGAAGTTTGATCTTGCATTTCAAACCAGACATTTGAAAAGGTCAGAATGCTGACTTCAAACTATTTTGTAAAAAACTAAATAAATGCCATATTACAAAATGGTGATGTGTCCATAAACATGTGTTTCCATGCTTTCTCACCTCACTTAGCCACTAAATTGGGTCAATAATGCTCTTAAAGAAAAATCCTCCAGAAGTACATTTACCAAAACAAAAGCAGAAAAGTGTAATTTGTACAGAGTAAAAAACATTTCGTACTTTGAACTTTTCCAAGAAAAGTTTTTGGAATACGGTGTACTTCAGCTGTATGGGATAATTGAGATTCAGCACGTAGATCAAGCCAAGGAAGACAGAGCAAGGACTTGCAATATCTCCAAGTCCTGTGATGACTTCCACGCCCTCTACGACGATTCCAATGTTCTTTGGGCTGTTGCTTGTAGAAGCTCCAGGCTTTGGGGTCACAGTAATGGCCATTATGAGCTGTTCAAATTCCTCCAAGTTCTCAGTGTCCTGCAACATGAAATTGTTAGTGTCTTAGTATAAAACTGTCAGAAATATATTACAAGCATATCACATTACTAGACAATACATTCATTACTGTTTTCATAGCTTATAAATCTATTTTATTAGATTTTATTTTCTCGCAGGCCTTGGTCTCAAATTGTTCGTTTTGTTTTCTGCTCTATTTTGATGTTTTTGTAGTCTACAAATGTTCTTCCATTGTAATGAGGGATTTATGCTGTTCTACTATTATATCCCTCTCTATGTACAGTATCTTTATCCCTCTAGTTGAGTTCAGAGATTTAGAGAATCTATGACGAGGAGCACTGAAATTGTTAAAAAAGATACTACAAAAAACAAAGGTCACAGATCGACTTGACAACAGCACCTACTTGAGGAATTAAGGAAATATGGTCCTTGAATTAAGTTAATGCTAATTAAGTTCACCTACGTTGAATTCTTTGATGAGATGTCCCCCTTGTTCTTTAAGGTATTCTATAAGACACCGAAGAACAACCTCTCTGGTCCTTTCAACAGAAGAGTGCACTGAGTCCTGGGGAGGAATGCAACAACTGATAAGTAATTTACCAAAAATAATTCACTGGATGTTTCCGTAATTTACAAATGTAAACACATGACACTTCTGAAAAAAAATCTGTTCCGTACAACCTAGATGTTATTGTTTTGGTCATCACACCTATCAATTCTGATCGTACTTTACATGCCTGCTTTACTTCATGTATAAAGCTTCGTCAGACCACAAGGCACAGCTTCATTATGGCTTCAAAGTAGAAAATGTACTGTATATGATTTAGTGATTATCCATTAGCTCCTTCCACATATACACTGCAAGCCGGACCTCATTCTCCTCAGAAGTTCATATGTGAAAAATCCTTGTGGCTTTTCAACTGTGAGCTGGCAACTTATAACAGAAAACGGAACTGACATTGGCCCTTCATGCATGCAAGCATGAATACAGCAGGTATACAGGCTAGCTTCCCAATCCTTGCACAGTATAGCTAAGATTACGAATATCCTCTCTCAGAGTGAGGCTGAGAAAACTGGTCCATGCATTTATCACCTCTAGGCTGGACTACTGTAACTCTCTTGTCAGGATGTCCGAAAACTCTCTAAAGAGTCTCCAGCTGGTCCAAAATGCTTCAAGTCTCTCCCATTTTAGCTTCTCTGACTTCCTGTAGGATATAGAATAGACTTCATAGACTCTCTCCATCCCTCTCCACTCGTCTAGCTGATTTTGAATTGTCATGAGCTGTTGAACATTGTAGTTTGGCCTTGGTGACTCACACTCTCCGTTTCCACAGATCTCTCCAGAGCTCCATCCCTCTGCACCAACCACCGCTTGCATTGCCTCCTTTTCCCTGCTGTTAAACCAGCCTGCACTCCCTGTCCATGACCCATTCTGCCATCCATTAACCCCATTAAGCTGGCCTGCTCTCCCTGCCTTCCCTCACACCAGAAGCTTCCTTCATTAACCATTTCCATTTTTTTGCCACATTCCATGTTGTAAACTGTTTTCTTGTCTGTATACAACATCTTTTGCACTTCTCCCCGTCCTGGGTGAGGAATCCCTCCTCTGTTGCTCACCCTGAGGTATCTCCTGTTTTTCCCTGTTAAAAGGGTTTTCTTGGGAGTTTTTCCTCAGTCGATGTGAGGGTCTAAGGGCAGAGGCTGTTGTTATGATTCTATGTAAAGCCCTTTGAAACACATTTTTTTTAAAATGGGCTATACAAATAAAATTGCCTTGCCTCCGATCAATTTGTAAAAAATAAATAAAAATACAGTATCTTAAAGGCATGAGCTGTTAGTTTTTCCTTTTCATGTATTAAATATTGCCCCACTGAATAGTTATTCATTAAAATAGGGCAGCAGCTCATTTCTGGAGGACAATTGTCTATAATTCAGTTTGATGTCCTTATTCATATCATTTGGAAATCTTATGGAACAAAGCTACTTCTAATTTTGAAAAGTACGGTACCTCCAGCGGTTCCATTATGATCTCCAGTCTTCTTCCAAGTGCTCCACCTTTGGCACGAAATAGTGTCAGTAGCTTGGAAGTGTGACGGTCTAACGCAGACATAAATTTCGGTTCCAGATGTGCAGTAGTTGTTCTTTGAAATTCTGCATTGATCTGAAACACAAAAGGCAACAAAAGAGACAAAGCTATCACATCAGTTCTTAGCCTCTTAAACCTCTTTCGTATAAATTGTCTAACATTCAATACTTTTTGCCACTGTCAGAGTACTTGAAGACCCCCTCCACAATATTTGCATATTTATACATTCTGGAAATTTTAATGAGGGACAATTAGAAGTAATTTTAAGGATTTTAATGACATAATTGAAACTTTTTTTTACATCTTGAAGTCAATTCTCAAAATTATTTGGAAGCAATCCCTTACAGGGTCGTCATTTTCAAATTTTCATTGTCTCTTAACAGGAATTACAAATTCCAACTTACTTGAGAAGGGTCAAACAGGGCAGGCCAGCGGTCCTTCATGGCTTGAACAGTTGGACAACGATTGATGATTTCATGTCGTCTGAGGGCAAATGTTTTGCTCATTTTGCCTTTGACTATCTTTTCGTTGTTCTTCTTTTTTAAATCAGTGACCAGCTCTTCCCTTACTTTCTCCAAGCTCTGCTCATTTTCACCAGCTGGGTAGGGTGGCAGATAATTGACCTCTGCTCTTTTTGCCTTTTTCACATTTTTTGCAGAAACCCTGTCACCAGGGCATTTATGTTTAAGTGCATTGCATGTGACATCTGGAATACCAAGGCCTCTAAGCTTTGTTCTGTAGTTAGCCATCTTGTATTTAATGCTATTCTGCCATCCAGTGATGCCTGAAGAGCTCCCCGGATCCTTCAGACATGGGTGTGCCTTGATAAGTGCTTCAGCGACAGAAAGACGATTCTGGAGTGATGGATAGGGGGTGTATGTATAAATGGACTGAGCTAGCTTTTCAAGTATGTCTGACTTGATTTTTGGGGTAGTCAGCAGTGTGCCCTCTTTTCTGTAAACTTCATTGGCTCCTTCAAGAATCATTTCGATTTCAACAGAGAATCGTGGAATAATGAATTCAGTTGGCCATGGTTTCTTCTGTAGGCTGCTGCTTGCTGGCATGATGGCTGAACTTTCAGATGATGAATCACATGAGCCATAGGAGTCTTGTGCAGTGGAACTTGTGGAGGCAGGATCATGGGATTGCTCTGAGGTGAAACTTTCATCGTAGCTGTCATTGTGTGGTACTGGATACAAATTGAGAACAACTGGTTTGATTTTCACAACCTTAATTGTGGCTTTGTGTGTAATTTCAGCAGTAGAGTTAAGAGTAAAAAAGTTCTCAAAATCTGGATCTAAATACTGCAGGCTGAAGTCATCTGGGATACTTAATGTCTGCTTGATGGCCAAGTTCAGCTCCTCCATAGTCTCTGGTATTCTGGATGGAAGAGTCAGGTTCTCTATTCTGTGACCAAAGATGATCCGGAGCATTGCTGAATCCATGTCAGGTGGCCTAGAGAGAAGAAAATAATCTTTAAAAAAAATGAAGGTTATACCTCCATTAAGCACCAAAACCCTCAAAAACAAGTGATGTGTGGGCATCTGTTTTTTGGAAATAAGCTAATTCACAAACACCCTACAGTTTATGATAGAGGGAAAGATAGAATCTACAATGTACAACAGACGTAACGTTTCAGTGTAACCACACGCATTCCTGCAAGTCTGTAAGCTGCAAGTGGATAGACATCTTGAAGGCTGAGGTGATGAACAAGATTCACTTCCTTACAGGTTTCTAACAGAAAAGATCTGAGGTGCTCCAGGTACCAAGCATTGCTTTTCTTGACAATGAAGTAAAGACTGCTTTCCAAGATCAACATCTATATGATCTCTACAAAGTCTGGGAGCCCTCCTGTAGAACCATACGTCAAGATCATCCCAGCTGAATACCTTGTTCCATGGTATGTCAGTGTTTGACAACTGTACACTTGTTAGCTGAGGGAACAGTTTAATTACAGACTCCTGGATGTGAACATGTAGTACTTCCAAAGGCAAAGATGACACTTTACTGATTACCAGGGCAGGCTTAGCCATATTTCTTTGCCAATTATAAGCCATCATCAGCTGATGTTTTGTTGAAAGTGACAGCAAGACATTCTTGAAATTGCTTGAGAACCTCACAACACGCTTGAAGAACTTATGCTTGGCCACAAAGCGCATAGTCCACAATCCAACTAGAGAACCAAAGGCTTCTATGAGCGCATGATAGTGCTCCAAAAAATGGTGTTTGGGTGTCAATCTTAAATTAGGGAAAACGTCTTGCAGTCTATGACGATGCTCAGATATTTTTAGGTCAAGATAAGCAACACTTTCAACAGAGTGGAGAGGGGCCACAGAGAGCTCTACAATGTCCTTAAGGGTCATGAGAATTTGCCACGCTGGATCATCAGAGGGTATCCTTGGGCCAATGATTAGTGGCAGTGACCTTATGAGTGCCCAGTTCTCATGAGCATTTCCTCCTATAATACCACGACTATCAAAATTTACTGGGATGGACTGAGGGCGGTCAAGATTGTCTGTAAACTTAAACGGAAATTGCTTTATTAAGTCATTAAGTTCTGATACTGTGAAGTATTTGTTCTTAATGAAAGTATTCAGACAGTGTGCTAATTCTTTAGGGACAATGCCTTCAAATAGGTCGTGGAGTATGTCAGGAGGCTAACCTCTAACAAAACTGAAGTGACTCAGCTTCTTAGTCAGTGGGCAAGCTTTCTTGACTCCATAGCAATGAGGCAAGGTGGGGTCATCTTCTACAGTTTTGAGATGCAAGTTATGGGTTTCCTCTGTCCGAGGTGGAAATTCCCCACAGCGTACCTCCTTTTGAGAGTATTCAGATTGAGATTCTAAGCAGAACCTGCAAATGTAAGGACCAGTGAAGTTTTCAACAAGTCCACCAAGAGAGTGTGCACCAAGATTGTCTGCTGCCACACAATATACTGTGCCTTTTATGTTCTTTCTAGCACAGGCAATAAAAACTCCTTCTTGTTCCAAGACAGACAGATCTTTCAAGAGAGGGTCTAAAACAATATCATAGCCAAATCTTTTAACATCAATGGCTTTGCAGAGAATGGCCAAGTTTATTGCTGAAAGAGTAGAGCGCAGTCCAGGTGGTACATTTGCCAGGATCCAATAAACTGCAGTGATTTTGTGTTTCTTACGTGACGTCCCTAATGGGTTGCAAACCTCAAAATCATCAACATAGAGAATTAAGGCTATTCTTGGTTCATCTACAGCAAAAAATGGATTTTGTCTGAAATTTTTCCCATCTTGAAATGATTCATACTGCGTGGATGAGATTGTTTTTTTTCAAAACCTCATGTGCAATATCCTTATTGGTCAATATATGCTCTAAGGTCTGAAGAACAGGCACGTATTGAAAGCTGAGATTATCCTGTGAATCAAGGATGTACTCTACTGGCTAGACAAATTCAAACTGTGTCTTGAAATACTGTCTTCTCATATACACAGAACCAAAGGGCCCATCTTCTCCCAGTGCCTTGCTTGTAGGGTGTGACTTGTATAGTTCCACCACCAATTCGTTAACAATGTCCTCCTCCAAAGCACAATTATACCGTGTATATAAACAGAAGCTCCTCCACCAAATTATCAGTACATTTACCAGAAACATTGTGCACACTTTCCAACTTCAAGAGAAGTGAGCCAATTCTTTGGTGAATTTCATTTGATATATCCAATGGAGGATTTATACTGGTATCACCATGATCACAATCACCTGGGACTAAAGGATCACTTTCATTTGGTAAAGTTTGGTGTTCACAAATGACATCTGGCTTCAAGTCTTCAAGTGAATGAGGGTTGTGCTTTCTGCTTTTGTGCACAAAAAATGTTCCATATAAATTTGTCTTAAATGTACATCCAACAAAAACACACTCGGTTTCATGACTCCTTAGGTGATTGCCGAGGTGTTGGAAATATTCTTTTTCAGTGGGATATTTAGCTGAGCAAATAACACGTGAAAGAGAGGACTACGCCTGTCCCCTTAGCTTCATCCTCTGCATGATATCTTGACAAATGTGTGCGGAGGGCACTTAATGTTTTAAAGGAGCATGGACAATCATAATCGAGACAAGGTACCGAATTTCCAATCTCAAACGTCCTGTGCTGTAGTCTGTAATGCTGCAGAAGATCACCCCTTGTTGTCGCTCTGAATCCACAGACTTTACACTGCCATCTCATTTGGCGGCACCTAAGAAAAACACAAAGTTTTAGATATGAGAAGTGCCTTTCAGTTTCACATTTATACAGATGAAAATCATCCCGTGTGAAAAATGAAATGAATTCATTCAAAATATTTACATATTTAGATAGATCCTGGATTTTTTAATGAGGGAAAAGGAGTTGATGTAATTTTAAGGATTTTTATGATATAATTTAACTTATTTTGCAGAAAAAACATATCAGAAAAATCACAAAAGCACAGAAGTACAGCCTCTAAGCCTAAAGTCATGCAGAACTCCCCAATAAAAATACACAAATTGAAATAAGCCTTCAAGACGAGAAACATAATAGTTTAATGAATATAGTAAGGGTAGGGGCCACTGTTTGATTCGGCAAATATTTTGTGGGTAAATGTGGAGTTATTTCTGTAAAAATGTAACTTAAATGACTAGTGTTAGTTAACAAGTCATTCATCACCAGTCATCTTTATGTTAAATCAACATTTTTTCCAATGGAGTTCGGTGGCCGGCTCACGAAACTCAAACTATCAAACTAAACACCGTTAATCAGATATGAAACAGTATTCGGCTACCAAAATGTTTTCAGAAACTTTTAGTGTACGGCTTAGCTGTAAAATGAGAACGTTTGTGCCATGTTAGCGAACCTTCCTCCCCTCCTGCTAATGTTACGTTAAGTGATAGCTAACCGCTGTGGACGGACATTACCAAACTCTTTTTCTGTGATAACTCATTTTATATTGTAATATACCACTACATGCGTTCTTCTTACTAGCCCAGTGTTGAAGTATGACCTAAAGTACTTCCCCGAGTTGGTTAATGAGAAGAGATCAAGAGGAGACAAACTCGTATTGCCGGCAATTATCTTTATTTACCTATACAGATATATCTGGAGACAGTGTGGCACTCAGTCCAACAGAGTCTGACACAATAACAGCACACACAGTTTTTATAGCATAAGCCCCCACCCTTGTCTTCCTGTTTTGCTGCTTCTTCTGCTTATCTGGGTCAGGGTGCATCTGGGTCAGGGTGCAATGTATGTTGTTCTATACATATCTGGTCAGTAACTGCCATCTTCTAGTTTTCCTCGTTGTCTTCTTAACCAATCAACTTCTAGCTACAGCATCTTCTCCCTTATAATGGTATTTAGCCTGTCCATTCTAGGTTGCAAAGCGGTCTATTAATGTCCCCAACTGCCTAACATGATTAGCATAATGTCACACCACACTCTAACACAGTTACATTGTATCTAGTTCTACTTCGCCTCCAGCAGAGTTATATTGTACCTTAATGCTACTGTCCCACACCAGTGATAACAAAAGAAGTGTTCTTACCTTAGTCAACCAGTTAAATTTTGCAAGATGAGCAATGTGGAAGAAGACGAAGATTCACTGTCTGTACTCTCTTCAAATGTCTTGAGGCTCGATGGTAGCCTACTGCATTTAAAAAAGGCGCACTTTGACAGGAAGTGCTTTTTAATAAAAATTTGCCTGAATGCATTAATTTGAATTCACTCAATATTCTCTCTATTTGGGATTAGATAAATATAATGCTTATGTTTTATTTAACTACAATGGGTGGATTTTATTCCAAACATTTTTATTTGAAATTTAATTAAATATTT
This sequence comes from Esox masquinongy, assembly GCA_016801175.1. NCBI lineage: Eukaryota > Metazoa > Chordata > Actinopteri > Esociformes > Esocidae > Esox > Esox masquinongy. Next base: position 11,549 of record JACXGI010016424.1, read on the forward strand.
ACCACAAAATCAAAAACAAAATCATATTGAATATATTTTACCTAATACATCAATTCAAATCTACATGACCACAGAATCCTTTTTTACAGTGTAGTTTTTGCGACGTTCTTACGAAATCAGTGGAAGTAATGACTGAGCTATAATGGAAATAGAGTAAAGCCAATGCGATATCCAGTAGAAAATTAGGTTATACCAGAAACTGTACCAGCACAAACGACTGAGCCTATTTTGAGTCAATCTGGAGCAGGTTGGGCGGCTGGCACAAACAAAACTTTTAACGCACAAACAAAGCACAAACAAACGAGACTATTTCTGGTGAATTTGAAGTATGTCGGGGAGCTGAGTGATCTCAGAATGACCAGTGAAATATTCTTTAATGTCTAAAAACTCATAGCAGCACAAACGAAAATTTGAACAGGACAAACCAACACAAACAGACCATAAACGATTGAGCCTATTTTGAGTCAGTTTGGAGTTAGGTGGCTGGTGACGTCTTCACCTATAATCAAACATCTAATATTACAAACACCGATGCAACACAAACAAAACTTTTAACAGCACAAACCCGCACAAATGAAGTACAAACAAAGGATACTATTTTGACTCAATTTGGAGCATGTTGGGGGGCTGAGTGACATCACCAAAAATTAAATGCCTAATATATAAAATACCGAAGCAGTACAAACGACATTTTTAACGGCACAAACGAAGCACAAACAAATGAGACTATTTTGAATGATTTTGGAGGATGTTGGGGGGCTGGTGACACCATACCCTATAATTAAATGTCTAATATTTAAAACACGAAGCAGCCCAAACGAAACTTAAAATGGCACAAACCAGCACAAACGAAGCACAAACAAACAATACTTTTATGGGTGAATTTGGGGGGCTGAGTGACCTCGCCGAATGACCTATAAAATATTCTATAATATCTAAAAAATGACAGCAGCACAAACGAAAATTTTACCGGCACAAACCAGCACAAACGAATGAGCTTATTTTGACTCAATTTGGAGCATGTTGGGGAGCTGAGTGACGTCATCACCATTAATTAAATGTCTAATATATAAAATACCGAAGCAGCACAAACAAAATTTTTAACAGCACAAACCGGCACAAAGGAAGCACAAACAAACAAAACTATTTTCGTTGATTTTGGAGGATGTTGGGGGGCTGAGTGACCTCAGAATGACCTATAAAATATTCTTTAATATCTAAAAAATGACAGCAGCACAAACGAAAATTTTAAAAGCACAAACCAGCACAAACGAAGCACAAACGAATGAGCCTAGTTTGACTCAATTTGGAGCATGTTGGGGGGCAGAGTGACGGCATCACCAATAATTAAATGTCTAATATATAAAATACCGAAGCAGCACAAACGAAAATTTTAACAGCACAAACCAGCACAAAGGAAGCACAAACAAACGAGACTATTTTCGTTGATTTTGGAGGATGTTGGGGGGCTGAGTGACCTCAGAATGACCTATAAAATATTATTTAGTACCTAAAAAATGACTGCAGCACAAACGAAAATTTTAACAGCACAAACCAGAACAAACGAAGCACAAACCAATGAGCCTATTTTGACTCAATTTGGAGCATGTTGGGGGGGCTGAGTGACATCATCACCAATAATTAAATGTCTAATATATAAAATACCAAAGCAGCACAAACGAAAATTTTAACTGCACAAACAAAGCACAAACAAACAAGACTATTTTCGTTGATTTCAGAGGATGTTGGGGGGCTGAGTGACCTCAGAATGACATATAAAATATTCTTTAATATCTATAAAATGATAGCAGCACAAATGAAAATTTTAACGGCACAAACGGAGCACAAACGATTGAGCCTATTTTGCCGACGTTTTGCGTTCAACTTCACGCAGGTGGTGTTCCTGATCTGCAGTGGTCAGTACTAGGGGTGCACGATATATTGACTCAATACCGTTTTCATAATATCACGTTGTGCAATATCTAAATCAAAAATGTTGCAGAAAGAATGCGATATTACGTTTATTTTGTGGAGAGATGCGTCCGTTTGCTGTGTGGCTTAGTTGTGTTCGATTTAGAGCCTGCTTGAAACCGCTATATAATGATCATGTTTCATTGGCCAGTTGCCCTATCACATGCAAGTGTGAGCGCAACAGGTCCACTACACGTACGTAACCCTAGTCAGAGGTGCTGATAAGAAATGAAAAGAAAGATAAGAAACGACAGAAAAGTAAGATGAGTGTGGCTCAGGGAGACAACGAAACAACAGAGATCGAAGAGGAAACGTTAGTAGCCAAAAAGTTACGTGATAGACTGTTACTGTAATCTTGGTCCATGTCACAAAAAGCATTACAAAAGTATAATCCTAAATAAATATAAACATCTTGGCATTAAATGGAGTCGGGAGTTTTGAAGACTGCACGATAAAGAATGAATGAGTGTCCGGTATTAGCTATAGAAGCAATGCTTCTAAAATGCCTTTGTGCTAGATTTGAAATTTAATCAATATAAAAAATCTCAAATGATGTATGCGCTGCCAAGAAATACAATAGGCACCTTTACATAGGCTTAAACACCGGACTCTTCTACTGAACAGCGTTCAGATTCACTTTGTGGTAGCCTACAAAGCTTTGCAGTCTGTGTCCATGCAATCATTTGTTTTTATGTTTTCAAAATGATTTTGCTTTTAGTGTTGATTAAGTACCTTGTCTAAAAAGCCATTACCTGTGATTGGCCCTGTTTGAGAGTTGACAAGTGTTCCTCTAATGTAGAGATTAAACTTGGAGGCATATCCTAAGAAAAACTTTGGATTAGATTAGATTCAACTTTTTTGTCATTGAACAGTACCACAAAATGCAGTTAGCATCTAACCAGAAGTGCAAATAGAAGAGGGCAGAAAGTGTTAAGTATAATGTGCATGGGATGTATAGATGTGCAATGAAGGCAAATGCAAGTGCAAATGGCAGTTCTGAACATCAGTTTGCCATGCGCATCTGGTACTCTAAAAAGTTGGATAGGGTTGGTGTAGTCTGCTGTACCACCAGTACAACATGTCCTGTTCTGTAGACATGGTCTTTATTTATTCATGTTGTACCAGTCCAATATGACTGTCAGTTGAAATAAACCCTTGTGTTGTAAGAAAACTTGTTGTTTTCATATGTTATGAATCTATTTTGATAGGTTTTCCCATAACTTTTGTGTTTTTACATATGTTTAAGAATATCGAAATGAATATCGATATCGCAATATTCATGATCAATATCGCAATATCACATTTTGTCAATATCATGCAACCCTAGTCAGTACCTATCAAAAGTGGTCCAAGGAAGGAAAAGCCGTGAACCGGTGACAGGGTCATAGGCGGCCAAGGCTCATTGATGCACGTGAACAGCGAAGGCTGGCCTGTGTGGTCAGATCCAACAGACGAGCTACTGTCGCTCAAATTGCTGAAAAAGTGAATGCTGGTACTGATAGAACGGTGTCAGAAAACACAGAGCATTGCAGTTTGTTGCGTATGGGGCTGCGTAGCCGCAGACCAGTCAGGGAGCCCATGCTGACCCCTGTCCACTGCCGAAAGCGCCTACAATGGGCACGTGAGCATCTGACCTGGACCACGGAGCAATGGAAGAAGGTGGCCTGTTCTGATGAGTCACATTTTCTTTTACATCACGTAGATGGCCGCGTGCGTCGCTTATCTGGAGAACACATGGCACCAGGATGCACTATGGAAAGGAGGCAAGCCGGCGGAGGCAGTGTGATGCTTTGGGCAATGTTCTGCTGGGAAAACTTGGGTCCTGCCATTCATGTGGATGTTACTTTGACACGTACCACCTACCTGAGCATTATTGCAGACCATGTGCACCCTTTCATGGCATCGGTATTCCCTGATGGCATTGGCCTCTTTCAGCAGGATAATGCGCCCTGCCCCAAAGCAAAAATGGTTCAGGAATGGTTTGAGGAACAACCATTACTAAGAGCCTTATCTTTTCTCACGCTTAAGCCTAGCTAGCTGGCTAGCTTTTTGCAGTGAGTGTACGTAAGGATGGCAATCTCAATCAAAAAAAGAACATCTTTCGGATTAAAAATCAAAAGACAAGCTACATAAACCTGCCACTATTCATTTCAAAAAGGACAGGAGAATGGACTTCATTTTTAAATGATTATCATAATGTCTTCATCTTCATCTTCATCTTCATCCGCTTATCCGGTATCGGGTCGCGGGGGCAGCAGCTCCAGCAGGGGACCCCAAACTTCCCTTTCCCGAGCGACATTTGCCAGCTCTGACTGGGGGATCCCGAGGCGTTCCCAGGCCAGTGTCGAAATATAATCTCTCCACCTAGTCCTGGGCCTACCCCGAGGTCTCCTCCC
>JACXGI010016425.1:0-15916 GCA_016801175.1 Esox masquinongy
TAGGTTCGATTCCTGCTTCACCTTCAGGTGATATCCGGTACTTTCGCACTCGAGGGCCGTCCATGTCGGGTTTCAGAATGATACGGACGCTTGGAGCAGAGCGGATGAGTCCCACGTCGTTTGGTCCTGTCGACCAGACATCCCCCTTCAGCGCATCTTCGATGATTTTCTCCACTTCAGGCCGCGTTTCTGAAACCACGCACTGTGTAGAGACCAGGTGCTTCTCATAAATTGCAGAATCAACTGTGCTAACAACACATCGGTATACTGACATTCCTTCGTGAACTGTAGTTTCCCATTGTGTATTTCGCATTGGTGACCATGTTGTCAAGTTGTCAAGTGTTTTCAGCTTTTTCCCCACATCTGCTGCCTTGTAGGCCCCTTTGGTGACTGCCAGGGTAATGTGTGGATGTCTTAGTGGATCAGGGAAATACCTTGCCTGTTGTTCAGGGTTGAGAGAGACTGTTGCTCCAATACCTTGCTTGCCGATGTATAAGTGGGATGTGGTGATGATGGAGCTCCTTCCAAGCCAGCCTTTCGCTATTTCTGCGTACAGGTTCTGTAAAGATTCATGGTCGTACAAAAGGGTCACGTGTAAATTGTTGAGGTTAAAGTGGATTTGGGAAGACATACCCTTCAGTGGTGGTCGGTCCAACAGTGACTCCACAGTTCGTCGTAGGGCATTGCAGTCTGGAAGTTGTAGCCAATAGACTGTCGGCGACAGATGGTTGTGCACACATGATCACTTGTTCAGTTGAGATCCCCGGAAATGAGCAGATTAACCCAGTTGGAGAGCAGTGAATTGTAGCATTTAGTTTGCATAAGAGATCCCTACCCATCAAATTGACTGGTATCTTTGGGCAGTATAGGAATTCCTATTCAATAGATTGGCCTGCCAATTTAACGTTCAAAGGTTTTGTGACTCTGTTAATGGTAGCAGGCCCGCTGAAGCCTCTTGTTGCTTGTGTTTTGGATGATAAGGGAAATTTTGGTGTTTCCCAACCAACACAGGAAGAAGTGGCTCCTGTGTCGATCAGGAATGTCACTGGCTTGTCATCTACCATTAGCTCTATTCTGGGTTCGTGATTGTGTTGTCTGGTGGTGACGGAGGCAGATTGTGTTAAAGTCTTAGGTGAATGTATGTTTTCGGAGGGATCTCCCAGACACCGTCAATGCGAACCATAAAAATGATTCCATTCTTCAGGTTCTGCCATAAACTGTCCTTGTACAGGAGGTACTCCTCCACCTGTGTATCGTGTAAGGGCGGTTGACTGACCTGCAGGGCAATCCCTGATCCAATGGCCAGGGTTCCCGCACTGGTGGCACGGTCAGTTTGGGCCCGGTGTGTTCATGATGTAGGCCCTTCCTCTGCCCCTGTTGACCCAGTTACCTCTACCTCTGTACTGTTGATCAGGATACTGTTGGTTCTGTGCCCATTGACCTGGCTGGAGTCTTGGGTTCTGGAAATTTTGTACTGATGGCTGCTGGTAGCTTACCATAGGCTGCGGAGACTGCTGGTACAGCTGCTGATACGACTGCTGGGGTTGCCAATGCCATTGCTGTGGAAATGGTTGGGTTGGGTTGGGATGTTCGAGCACAGCACCTATAGTGTGTTGGTTAGTTTTTATTTGAGATGCCATTAGTACCATTTCGGTTCTTTCTTTTTTTTCTTTCCTAGCTTGTTTTTCCTTATTAATAAGTTTAATAAGTTTCATGTCAAATGTGTAATGAAAGTTCATCAGCTGTTTTGGCTTCATAGTCAATGCAAGAATTCATGACCCGATTTTTAATTGCATCCGGCAGACCGGCTAGTACTAACTTCCCAAACATTACCTCATGTGTGTGGTTATCAAGGCCCAGTCCGGTTCCTGATTTTCAGGCTTTTCTTTTTCTGGCTATGTAATCGACCAGGGACTCATCAGGGTTCATTATACAGCGTCGTACCTTTTCCATGCTGTATTTCTGAGGGAAGAGATCCCTCAAAGTTTTACGTAGGGCGTCCATCTGGTAGCCGGCATCTCGTTCATGTGTTCGCATGGTTTCCAGATCACTGAGTGCCGCCACCTTCTCCCAGTCAGCGCCTAGCAGGGCCATGGCCAGGGGAACAATGTCTTCTGAACTCAGAATCATACCATCAATTTTGTCATTTACCTCTTTTATCCATAATTCAACTTCATCGTGGACAGAGGGGAGGTCAGCTGCCATGGCTTTTAAATCTTTCAGGCCCCATGGTCGATGATCGGCTGTTGGTCTTCCTGTTGCTGTTGGAAACGACACTAGAGGTGCAAGGATTTGCTCTTCATCTGATTCCTCGAAACCTGTGGACTGAACATGTTGTGAGACCAAATTTAAATTAGATTGCGCCAGCCTCCGTGGGCGCGCACCGAGGACAGATTGAGGTAAACGCTGTTGGTTGGGATTGTAACCCTTGTTTGACCGCTCACTCACCCGCGTTCCGGTTGATCTGGGTGCCGGCAGCGGAAGGCTGGTATCTTTGCATGAGGCGAGCCCCTCCCCGACGGCTGGTGTACTCTCTAGTATTTTGTAACAAAGTTCTCGGAGCTTGTGATGTGATTGCTTCGGAGTTAGTTCCATTAGGTCTTCGTCTAAGTCTCCCGTGCAGCTGGCAGATGAAAGTTTTCTGGATTTGTCATATGCTCGTTCAGGGGCAAACTGTATGAGGTCTTCATCCGGGGTATCCATGTGAATGGGGGAGGCGTCTTTGACTTTAGGCATCGCTGGTGGAGGCAGGGTGCTAATGGCGGAGGATGTGGTGCTCCGGGCTGGTGTGCTGATGTTCAGGGTCTGGCTGCCCGCTCTGACCCCCAAGGCTAATGCTGCACAGGCTAGTTCATCCTCTGGGGATAACATAGCTGCCTGTGTTTTAGCCTTTTTAGCTTCTTCCCTCCATACGGCAATGGGCAGCCACATTTTCCTGGTTTTTATCTTGTTGAGCAGGCCCTTTTCATGACTTCTGCGAGCTATTGCTCCATGGACCTCGGTCAATATTACAGGATCAACAGTACCTTGTGGTGGAAAAGGGTTAACGCTGAATTTTGTCATCTCACACCATTCTGGAATGAATGCAACCGCCCCCTTACCATGGAGTTTCAGCATGTATTCGGCCGGGGTCTCGACTCTGTTCTCGGTTTTCTCCGTCTGGGCGACCGTCTTGATTTTATCTTGGACTTCCATTTCTTGAACAAAATTCAAAACTGAGTTTTTTTTTTTTTTTTTTTTTTTGAGCGGATAAAAGATTGACGTTTAGATTTCTCTACTCAGGAAACGACCGGCACGTCCCTACCTATCTGTTTAGTTTAAATAATTATTAGTTACTTGGCTTATATATTGGTGAATAATTTGCAATAACTCAGGTTTATCTGTCCAAATGGCTATGCCATTTTGATAAATTGCAGAAGAAGTGTCTGTTTGTATTTCATCTGGGTGGTCTGAATGTCACCTTTGTATCTCAAAAATATAGGAAAAATGTCGTCGTCGTCGTCGTCCCCCCCGTGTGGCCCAGGAACAATTTTTAATCTAACGGGAACCCACTCTAACGCCGTGTTTTAATGGCTAGATAAATCAGAGAGCTAGTGACAAAGACTGTACAGGCCAAGACTAGTTGTGTTAAATAAAAGATAACTTTTTCATATAATACCCCAAAAGAAACGTTATCCTTCACGCCTCATAAAACAACAAATATGTTTAAATAGAAAAAATAAAAGTGATCTGTGTCTATGTGAAAATCACCAGCACATGTGGCATAAGTATGGCAATTGCCACCCTGGTGTTTATTTGAAGATTACAGGAAACTCTCATACCCAATACAGCACTCTATTATAGTCAATGTGTTTGTCGTCTATGCTGAACCTTCTCCAAATAGCCACCAGGTGGCGACAGAGAAGAATAGAGAGCCGTGACGTAATTTAAATGTCCGGCTGTATCATTACAAGCCCAAATGGGTTATATCTATAATAATTAGTAACATACACCTTTTGCTATAATTTTCATCAGAACACAGATCATGACATACAAAAACACAAGTGTAGTGGTGCGACAGTAAGGAACGCAACCCAATCACATGATTTATTGAGCGCACACTCTCATTCTCACACACATTCTGTCCCCAACCACGCACATACAAAACTTCGGCTCACTCGCTCACACACAAACACTTGTTCAAGGTCAACCATTCATACTTCTGTTAACAGTGTAGAGATTTTAGTTCCCTTACCTAATGTTCTTGGGTATCCACAACATAGGGTTTCTTGGATATGGCCCCTCACCTAATGTTCTTGGGTATCCTCAACATAGGGTCTCTTGGATAATCTAATTTGAATTATTAATTTACCCTAATTTAGGACCAGCCTTGGCTTGGCACATAGGGGTTCAACCACTGCTATTGCAACCCACCAAGGGGAGTAATGTGACCCAATTAGGTTGCGGCACACACCTATCTAATCGCCTGCAAGGGGACTCTAACCACCTCTGCTGGGGGACTCTAATCCCACAGCGGCAGTTGATAACCGGTCAGCTAGCTCCCTCACTTTAGGTGGGAATAAGTTCTCGGAAGCGTTGAATTAGTTATTCCCTCACATACAACAGATTTTGGGAACCTCGTATTGGCTATACTATACTGTTTAGGAGTTCTCTTAATGATCATGCTTTGTTATCAAATATTCAGTTACCTCGCTTTTTTTGTTCTTTAAATTCTTATCGAAGGATTTTCTAAATTTTTCTTTTAGTACATGAAATAATGACAATGAAACATCAATACAACATGTACCATCAATAATCAACTGTTATTTTATATGTAACAAATCGGACTTCGTCACTCCCGGCTCCGGTGTAAACAATTCAACTCTCAAAACAGACTGATATGAACTCATTGCGAATTTTGTCAAGTAGGTTTCGCTTAACCTATTTATGATGCGCACAGTTCAGTCAGCTGGAGAGAGTTGAAAAGCAGACACCATTGTCGTGAAGATATTGAAGTCCCATCTGGGGTGCCAAATTGTGGAAGATGGAAAATGTTCGCGATTTATTAAAATAAAAACTTCTCAGAGTCTGGTATAACAGTTTATTTATCTGGTATAACAGATTATTTCAAGTTTAATTACGTGGATCCACGGGAACAAGCATCATGACAAAAAGAGTACAAGTACAGAGACCAACACAGAGTAAGTCATGACATATTGTTCTGATTATCCATTTCAAGTTTTAACGTTATATTCTCTTCTAACAGTACAGATGACGGAATTAGCATTTGCAGAATGTACATACAAGGAATAGTAGCCACTATGAGGTAGCCTAAAAATGCAAGGTTGCACTCAGATAGCTCCAGGAGACACAGAAAATTATAGAATGTCGGTTGCCCAGACAACCCGGTCAAAGACTGAGATATATCAATCGGGACATTTACTATATGGGGACTTAAGTTAACTATGCTCTTCCCAATATGGAATGGAGCTCTGTTCACCTGTAGGATGTAAGTAATAATAACCCTCTGCTGTTCAACAGCTTCCTCCTAGAGGACAGTGTCTTATGGCGGTTTTATGGCACAGGCCTGTTTCTCTTACAGCTAAAAGGAGCCAAGGCCCTGCTCAGCCGAAATTCCATTCATCACTGCCCCTGAACACACTGCCCCTGACACTGGACTTATAAGTTGGAGACAGAGAGAGACACAAGTGTTGCAGTATATGTGTAATTGATCAAGCATGCAGAATACAAAACCCTTCTAATAAGATAATGAATAAATAAGGATGATAATAAATTAATTTTCTACAGTGCCAACATACGTCACGCTCTTGGAATGCCATTTCCAAACAAGATAAGCATGAAGGACAGTATTCATAGGCAGAGTATCCACCCCTCCTCACCTGACCCTCTGACTTAAATGTTGTTTTTAACCATTTACAGACCTCCACAATATTCTGCAAATTTTATTGATGATTTTGCTGAACTACTCTGTTATATCTGTTGATTATGAATTGTCTATTATAACAGGGGATTTTAACATCCTCATAGATAATAATATGGACAATAATGCCAAAGAACTTTTTGCACTACTTGACACTTTTGATCTCGCTCAACATGTGAAAGAGCGTAAACACACTTGAGGACAATTTCTAGATCTGGTTATCTCTAAAGGTTGGCTCTGTCTGATCATTTCTGTCTTTTTTGAATCACTGATCTCCCCGGATGTTCAAGTAAACTCTGTTTCTGTTAAGAAAAGGTACATTAATGACAATACCATTGCTCAGTTTATGGAAGCAATAGCTATCTCTCCAACAATAAGTACTGAGTCAGTTGATGTACTCCTGGATAATTGTAATGCCAAAATATTGAATGTCATGGATCGTGTTGCACCGGTAAAGGTAAAGAAAACCATGAGCAAACAGAAAACACCATGGGGAACCACCATGAGGATAAGTGCCCTGAAAAAAGAAAATATAGGAAAGCGTAACATAAGTGGAGGAAAACTAAACTTCAAATCCACTATGACAAAAGCTTGGTAGCAAAGCCTTGGTAGCTTTAACTATGAGTTATGGAGGACTAGACAGCAACATTTATCAGAAATGATCAACAAGAATATCAACAATACCCACACTGTATTTACTATGGTCGACAGGCTTACAAACCCTAAAGCAGATAGCATCAGAACTCATGTCCACTGTGAAATGTAATGAATTTGCGTGTTTCTTTAGTGAGAAAATGTAAAGTATTAGACAGACCATCAGAACTACAGTCTAACAATGACACTGTTCCGTCACTACGACCACCAAGACATAACTTGGTTATTATGTCGCAGTTTAATACAATTGATCAAAAATCCCTAGAAGAAACTGTTTGACATCTTAAAGCTTCCACATGTTGTCTCGACACACTGCCATCAGACTTTTTTGAAACAATTTTTAACTATAACAATGGACCTACAGCAAATAGTGAATAGCTCTCTGCAATCAGGCATTTTCCCAACATCTCTAAAAACAGCTGCCATTAAGCCCCTATTAAAAAGATAACATTGGATGCATCTATATTGAGCAACTATAGACCTGTATCAAATCTCCCTTTTATAACCAAGATCATTGAGAAGGTTGTCTTCAATCAACTCAGCAATTTTGTGAACTCAAGCGGTCTCTTAGACAAATTTCAGTCAGGTTTCCGACCTCACCACAGCACTGAAACAGCCCTGACAAAAGCTTTAAATGATACTGATTCTCAGGCCCTAAAAACCAGGGACAAAGTGCGTAATCTTGGTGTTGATAGACTCAGACCGCACATTTAACAGTCATATCAAAGCGGTCACCAAAACAGCATTCTATCATCTTAAAAATATAGCCAGAATCAAGGGCTTGTTGTCCCAAAAAGACCAAGAGAAGCTCACCCATGCTTTTATCTCTAGTAGGGTTGACTACTGTAATGGCGTCTTAACTGGACTCCTCAAAAAGACTGTAAAACAGCCGCAGCTCATTCAGAATGCTGCTGCTAGAATGTTAACCAGGACCAAGAGAACAGAACACATCACTCAGGTTCTTAAATCTTTGCACTGGCTTCCAGTCAGTTACAGAATAGATTTTATAGTGGTGCATTTAGTTAAAAAATCCCTGAATGCTTTAGGCCCGAATACATTTCTGATATGTTTGAAGAATATAAACCGAGGAGGGCTCTTAGATCCAGGAACTTAGGTCAGCTAGTAGAGCCCAGAGTCCAAACTAAACATGGCCAAGCTGCGTTTAGCAGTTATGCTGCACACAGCTGTACTAAACAACCAGAAGATCTTAGACGTGCCCCAAACGTATACATTTTTAAATCTAGGTTAAAAACACTTCTCTTTTCACACACCTATGGCTGAGCGCTTAAACTTAATCGCACTGTTTAGCCTCACAGATTTTATAGCTTCCTATGTTTTATCCCGTTTTTATTCGATTTCTATTTTATTATTATTATGATTATTATGTTGTTTTGATGTTTTCATTTGAGTATTTGTTTTTATGTATTTCTTTGTAAAGCACATTTATGGAGATAGAATTGCTTCTAAATTATTGCAAATGTTCAGACCACAATTTACAAATGTATATTACAATGTGTAAACAGAAAATACAATTTAAAAATGAATGTAACATCCACAAAGTCTCATGATCTGCAAATACAAAACACGATCCCCAAATATATTTCACTACCCATAAATAAACTCCTTTCTACTTGTACCTCAAAGCAAGGATTTGAATATATGAAAAATGATTTCCGATTATCCCTCACACCTTTAAACAGTATATTCACTATTTGCGGATCACATTCTATTTGTGGATTGGTTCCTATTTGTTTGTAACATTTTGACTCAAGTTTTGCTATGTTTTAAACTACACAAAAATCTACAATTGCACAAATTCTACAAACAAAAAAAACATGATCTGTAAATAGGAAATGCGGTTTGTCGATTGGTTCCTGTTTGTTTACAGAATTTTGACGCAAACATTCGGCATTAGATTTGCAAAAACAATTTGTACTTACAATCCAATTTGGCTAATAGGGTTATCTCTTCGCTAGCTTTCCTTACACCATCTTGACCTGTGCTCCAGCCAATCAGGCACTTGCCTTTAGTCTTAGGTTAGGTTTTGGTTCGAGAGCTACGAAGTGTGATCTTTCCTGAAGTCCTGGTGAAAACAGCAACTATGCAGAAAACTGGTACGCTGTTTATAAAAAAACGTTATTGGAAGAAATGGCTTGATATCTACAGGAACCAACTAGCTATTTGCACGCTTGACTCAGATAATTGTTTGTTTTGTGTCTGACTAAAATCTAGCATTGTATCACTACGCTACTAGCCAGTTAACCGGGTATAGGCTTCATTACTAGATAAAGTAGCGACACTAGTGACACACGTGCCACTCTCTCAGCCGGATTTATTTATCCTTGTCAAAGTAGTTTGTTAGCTAGCCAGCTATCCAGCCAGCCATCCTATGTTGTGATAGTTTCACTTGTGGCTCTCCCATAGTAATTTCATTGTTTCTTTCTTTGCCTAGATGATAACGGCAATTGCTCCTGGTTCAGCTATACGTTGCACAACTACTTCAACCGAAGTTCAGACAACATTGAATGACGTCCTGACGCCTCAGCATTCTTGTTGACACACTAGCATCTACAGTGCGTTCAGTCTTCAAGCAAATACAACAAAATGCAAGCATATGCAATGTGCATGTATCCATCTTTAATAAATAAACTTGCCAGTTTCATTTGGACCACCACATGACCTAGCTGATTTTGATTTATTTATATACCATACTGATTGCTGTGTGTGTAGAGTACCCGTGTGGTTACGTTGTTTAAAATACAAGCTAATGACATTTACAGTATGCAGGGTTTATAGTAGGCTATATACAACATATACCACAGTTAAGGGCTGTTGTTACTCTGCAAAGTATAGGCATACAAAGGTACAGTTAGGTCCGGAAATAATTGGACACTGACACAAGTTTTGTTATTTTGGCTGTTTACCAAAATATTTTCTAGTTACAGTATAAATAAGTAATGAATATGAGCTTAAAGTGCAGTCCCTCAGCTTTAATCTGAGGGTATTCACATCCAAATTGGAGGAAGGGTTTAGGAATTACAGCTCTTTAATATGTAGCCCTCTCATTTTCAAGGGACCAAAAGTAATTGGACTATTGACTCAAAAGCTGTTTCATGGACAGGTGTGGGCTATTCCTTCATTATTTCTTCATCAATTAAGCAGGTAAATGGTCTGGAGTTGATTCCATGTGTGGAATTTGTATTTGGAAACTGTTGCTGTGAACCCAGAACATGTGGTCAAAGGAGCGCTCAATGCAAATGAAACAGGCCATCCGTAGTCTTCAAAAAAGAAATTCCATCAGAGAGATAGCAGGAACATTAGGAGTGGCCAAATCAACAGTTTGGTACATTCTGAGAAAAAAAGAACACACTGGTGAGCTCTGCAACACAAAAAGGCCTGGATGTCCACAGACGACAACAGTGGTGGATGATTGTAGGATCCTTTCTATGGAACAGCATTCTTTGGACAGATGAAACTAGATCAACCTGTGCCAGAATGATGGGAAGAAAAAAGTATGGAGAAGGCTTGGAACGGCTCATGATCGGAAGCTTACCACACCATCTGTAAACCACGGTGGAGGCAGTGTGATGACATGGGCATGCATAGATTCCAGTGGCACTGGGTCACTAGTGTTTATTGATGATGTGACAGAAGAAATTCTGAAGTGTATAGGGATATATTGTCTGCTCAGATTCAGCCAAATTCAGCGAAGTTGATTGGACGGCACTTCACTTTAAAGATGGATAATGACCTAAAACATACTGCGAAAGCAACCCAGGCAAAGAAGTGAAATATTCTGCAATGGCCAAGTCAATCACCTGATCTCAACCTGATTGAGCATGCATTTCACTTGCATGTCAATTAAAATAACATCAAATTGATCAGAAATACAGTGTAAACATTGTTTATGTTGCAAATGAATATTGTAGCTGGAAACGGCAGATTTTTATGGAATATGTAAGTAAGCGTACAAAGGCCCATTATCAGCAACAATCAGACCTGTTCCAATGGCACGTTGTTTGCTTATCCAAGTTTATCATTTTAAAAGGCTAATTGATCATTAGAAAACCCTTTTGCCATTTGTTCTTCTGAGAAATTAAGGCTATTCCATGCGAGAAATTGCCAAGAAACTAAAGATCTCGTACAACGCTGTGTACTACTCCCTTCACAGAACAGTGCAAAATATCTCTAACCAGAATAAAAAAACTGGGAGGCCCCGGTGCACAACTGAGCAGGAGAACAAATACATTTGTGTCTAATTCAGAAACAGGCGCCTCACAATGTCCTCAACTGGCATCTTCATTAAATAGTACCTGCAAAACACCAGTCTCAATCTCAACAGTGAAGAGGCAACTCTGGGATGCTGGCCTTCTAGGCAGAGTTTCAAAGAAAAAGCCATATCTCAGACTGGCCAATAAAAAGAAAAGATTAAGGTGAGTAAATGAACACAGGCACTGGACAGAAGAAGTTTGGAAAAAAAGTGTTATGGACAGACCAATTTAAGTTTGAGGTGTTCGAATCAGAAAGAAGAACATTTGTGAGACTGTGATGGTAATTCCATTGATAGGAACTCTTTTAGGAGTAAGTACAGAGACAAAATTCTCTTGGCATAATTAGCAGTTTATTTTCAAATAGAGAGACGCGTCAAAAGCTTACAGAATAAACCTGTGAGGAATCTCTGAGGAAACACAGAACAGTCAGAGTACTTATTACAGTTAAAAAGGGGTGTGGTAAGCCTGCTCATTCATTCTCTAAAGACAACATTTGTTCCTTATCCTTCCTGCCATAAATGTTTATCCAAAGTAGAGGCAAGTGGAACATCGTAAAAGACAGTCGGCCACATTCCTGAAGAACAAAGGACCTTATTGGTTTGGGCAGATTAACAGATGGTCAGAGTTCCCAATGATCCGCTGACATTATTTAGACATGTCACAAAAAAAGACCAGAGTTACATACCAGGTAATAGAAAAGCAGACATTTCTCAAATGTACATTAGATCAAGAATTTCCATAACAATACGCAGATCAAATGAAAAGATGCTTGAGGAGTGCATGATGCCACCTGTTAAGCATGGTGGAGGCAATGTGAAGGTTTGGGGGTTCTTTCGTGGTAGTCTAATAAGAGATTTGTAGGCGTGAGCTTATCACTCCATGGAGCCAGTTTCCACCCACAACAGGACAATGACCCAAGCACAGCTCCAAACTATGCAAAGAACTATTTAGGGATGAAGCAGTCAGCTCCTATTCTGTCTATAATGGCGAGACCAGCACACCCACCGGATCTCAACCCTATTGAGCTGTTGTGGGAGAAGCTTGTCCGTATGATACGTAAGTGCCCATCAAGTCAGTCCAACTTCAGGAAGCACGGGGTGAACTCTTTTCAGATTACCTGAACAGTTTGACAACTAGAATGTTAAAGATCTGTAAATGGAGGAGTCTTTGACGAAAGCAAAGTTTGAAGGACCCAATTATTATTTAAATTAAAAATAATTTTAATTTAATCTTGTCAATTACTATATTTATTATTCATTATGCTATATTTCCTATTCAGACTCATTTCATGTATGTTTTAATG
The DNA here is from genome assembly GCA_016801175.1 of Esox masquinongy. NCBI lineage: Eukaryota > Metazoa > Chordata > Actinopteri > Esociformes > Esocidae > Esox > Esox masquinongy. The sequence continues at coordinate 12,149 of JACXGI010016425.1, forward strand.
GAAAACGAGAACATTTCTAAGTGACACCAAAGTTTTGGCTGGGCTGTTAATATTTCCTGGTTGAAACAAGTCTACAGATTCACCTTTGTTAGCTGAAGACCTGGCCAGGAGTGGTACTACTTCTCTGGGTGCATGTGTGTGTACACACTACTCATTTGGTGCCAAATTGGAACATATTAGTCTACTGTCATGTCAGTCAAAATAATAATAATTTTTTCTCCAAATGTTACTGTGACAGCAATGAAAGGTAAAAGGAAGCATGCTACCAGAATATCTCAGAAATAGCCAGGAAATTAATGGCCAGGGACAATGGAGAAAGAATGTACACATTATTTTCCTAACCTTATCTTAGACTTCTTGATTATACACAGCATCAGCATATTTAGTGTGATGATAAAAAGTTTTAGCTCATTTGAACCATAACACAGCGTGGTTTTATTAACCACATGCAATCAAAATGTACATCATTGGTAGGATGAGCATGAAATATGTATATTTAAAAAGCTACATTTCTAAAATATAAATATAAATTATGAAGAAATATGACAAAAAACCACAGCATATCAAACACTTTTCTGACTTTAGTTCGAGTTTTTTTTATATGTTATCAATTAAGCAAACATGGGCAAAACAAAACTAGACAATTACAAATTTATTCAGGCTTTTAATTTCTCATGAGGTAATACAGTGAGGGAAAAAATTATTTGATCCCCTGCTACGTTTGCCCACTGACAAAGAAATGATTAGTCTATAATTTTAATGGTAGGTTTATTTGAAAAGTGAGAGACAGAATAATAACAAAAAAATCCAGAAAAGCACATGTCAAAAATGTTATAAATTTTTTGCATTTTAATGAGTGAAATAAGTATTAAAGATCACACTTCGTAGCTCTCCAATCAAGACCTGACGTAAGACTAAAAGCAAATGCCTGATTGGCTGGACCACAGGCTAAGATGGTGTAAAGAAAGCTAGCGAAGAGAACCCTATTAGCCTCATTGGATTGCTAGTACAAATCGTTTTTGCAAATCTAATGCGGGCGTCAAAATTCTGTAAACGAACAGGAACCAATCCATCTTCTGGGTGGACATCCTGTTGCTCTTGTTGGTCTGGCAAGAGATTTTCGTCAACATCACATCTAATGTTTTCCCTTGCGATGCACTGGGGGAAAAATCTCCTGGCGATTCCTATTTCATTACTATGTCACCTGGCATGTTATTTGCAAATATAGCAGATATCACAAACATTTAATGTCATAGAAATTTATGGAATATATGTGTATGTCTGACAGATTTTGATAATTGATGTCTCAAACCATTAAAGAAAGTTTAGTAGTTGTGAAGAGTATGACAATTTCACTGAGAATCATCAGTTTTGATCAGCAAGCCTTGTGCATGTAGGTATTGTGCCTATTGTAAACAATTGTGCTTACTCTTTTGCCCACGTGCCAAAACACATGCAATTTGCTTAAATGAATGAGAAATTCAAATCTGGTGTGCGCAAGCAACTCATTGTTCAGAGATTTGAACTTATTGTTTTGAAAAAAATAATTCTCATTCGAGAAATGAGCCAAAACAATTCAGAAAAACTGTAATATCAGATAAAGAAATCACATGAGGGTTTCTTTTTCTTCTGGAAGAGGGAGTTTAAGTGATGGCTGATAAAGGATTTCTTATAAAGAACCTTCTGCCCTGTAAAGTGTCTTCGGTTATCCCACAATTCTTAGGCCAAAGTGAACAGCCGAGATGAGAAACAAGACATTGCCTGTCTTATAATTCATATAGACAGCACAAAGAATACCACATTTTTGATTAGAATATGCCACTTAATTAATATGAGGCAGGTCATAAGGGATCTGATTAGACAACCACTGTTTTGTCTGAGGATGCACCTAAATCGGAGTTAATTGCAAAGCAGTCTGGTGAGACTTCTCTGGCAGGGATGTCAGTGTATATTGCTGTAGCCATTGGTTCTAGTTCAAGACCCCTTTCATTGCCTTTGTATGCTATTTTTGACTCCTCTTAAGATATGCAGCTAGGCTGTCCATGTCCATATGCTATGAGCACACTATTTCTTAATTAGATGAGGCAATGAGCTGAGAATGAACACGATACCAGACTTCTCTCTAGTTTCCCTCTAGAGATGAACTCTAAAAACTATGTTATTGGACAGTGAAAGCAGAAGAATGGGGGGGGGGTAGTAATCAGTGGGGTGGGCAGTGGCACATTTTCAGTCTGATAGGATGATCATTACAATGGTTAACCTGTCGTTGGGCAGCTTTGTAGTTGCACTCTGCCGAATAAAGGGATGCTTAAGCTTAAGTTCCTCCTGAAAGCAGAAACAAATAAAAGACATGTCACAAGAAAACGCCAACTCACAACAGCTGAACCAAAGTAGAAACAGATCAGTAGTTTCACATTGGTATTATACATTGAATATTGGTATGATTTGGATTTTCAGTTGCATTAGGATTTTTTTTGGAGGTATGTGTTTTTCACACTACTTTATACAATACTGACCAAATATAGGAAGCTATGCTCTGTTTAACTAATGAGATAAAAACAACTCCCATAGATGTATTCCATGATAGGTTGTGCACAGTCAGCACATTAATCCATCCCTGCCTTTTTTTTGCATCAGTTGTATTTGAACATTTTGTCACCCATGGCCAAATAATATATTTTGGTGATTTTATTTTTTAATTCTTTTAATTTCTTTTTATAAGACACACAAACACAAAATCAAGACACTAAAGTTACATAGATAAAAAAAAATGAGGTTCTGTTCTGTTTGGTTTAGCTTTTGGTTTTGATCGTAGCCTGATATGTTTGGTTTTTGTCTTTTGTTCTTATACGCAGCCTGTCTTTGTCCTTATTGTTTACACCTGTGCCTTGTTTGCCCCTCGTTGTGTTCCTATTTAGGGTTCTCCTGCCCCAGTGTTTCTTGTTGGTCATTTTGTGTGTTTGCTGTTGCTGATGTTTGTGCCTTTTGTTTCTCGGTAAAACGTATTAAACTATGTTCGCCTAGTGATGGGCAACTGAGGCTTTCATCAAAAAGGTTCGAAAATCGGTTCGATTTTACGAGGCTTTGAAACTCACTACACAGTGGTGTCACCTGTTGGTCAAGAATATATATCCAATGCTGAATGATCATATACAGTGGATATAAAAAGTCTACACACTCCTGTTAAAATGCCAGGTTTTTGTGATGTAAAAGAATGAGACAAAGATAAATCATGTCAGAATTTTTCCACTTTTAATGTGACCTATAATGTGAACAATTCAATTGAAAAACAAACTGAAATCTTCGAGGGGGAAAAATGAAAAATAAAAACCTTACAATAACCTGGTTACACAAGTGTGGACAACCTCTTATAACTGGGGATATGGCTGTGTTCAGAATTAACCAATCACATTCAAACTCATGTTAAATAGATGTCATTACACACCTGCCATCATTTAAAGTGACTCTGATTAATCACAAATAAAGTTCAGTTGTTCTTGTAGGATTTTCCTGACATTTTCTTAGTTGCGTCTCAGAGCAAAAGCCATGGTCTGCAGAGAGCTTCCAAGGCATCAGAGGGATCTCATTGTTGAAAGATATCAGTCAGGAGAAGGGTACAAAAGAATTTCCAAAGCATTAGATATACCATGGAACACAGTGAAGACAGTCATCATCAAGTGGAGAAAATATGGCACAACAGAGACATTACCAAGAACTGGACGTCCCTCCAAAATTGATGAAAAGACGAGAAGAAAACTGGTGAGGGAG